>MU712268.1:4983-61064 GCA_026770625.1 Nicotiana glauca
GGAACCCGTGCTGAGCTGGATTAGCACAAAAGGTGCAAAATATTAAGGTAAAAAATAGTTTAAGGGGGTAATAGGATTCCCGTGATAGTTTAGGGGGGTACTAGGATTCCCGTGTAGAAAAAGTGTGTAGTTGGAACTTTGGGTATAGGACAGGGGTGTAATTAGGCCTTTTCCCTTTAAAGAAACAACAAAATTTAATTATTGAGATAAATCTTATATATACTGCTACAACAATAATCTATATGCCGAAAAATATTATTACATTAGCATAACACATGAATTCAAAAATAAAAGAATATTATGAGAACTTACATAAATGATCAATTTTAGTCATGGGTTAGTAGATAATTATATTGTAGTTTAAAGGTATCTAATGTGATGGTATCTTACTGAGCACTTCTTTATAGATGGTGTCTTTTTGTATATGTTTCCTTCTAATGCTTTGGTTACTCTGTCATAACCAGAACTCTTGTTGTTGGTATTGATATCTCTCTTCAAAGTGCAACATATAGTTATTCATGTAAGAAAATATATTGTGGTAAATATAGTTCAATATTTAGGATGTTTGTCCTTGTGCATTATTTATTATAACTACAAAATATAAACATACTGAAAATTATTTTCACACAAATTTAAAATGATATTCTTTAGTTCCGGAAGACGAAAGTTGAATTCAGGGACAAAGACATACTTAGAAGCACATTGACCAGTATCATAAGTTCTGAATGTATGACATTATTGTCAAAACTTCTATATATCATATGTGTCTATTACATAAGCTATTCAGCGGATCTATGTTTTCAGTAGCATGATGAGCATAATTTTCTTTAAAATCAATCTATATGAAATGGAAGATATATGGTGATACTAACATATGTAAGAAATAATGAACTTGACAACAAACATGTACGGTAGAAGGCTGTGATGACCCAAAAGGTCATCTCGTATTTTAGAAGTCAAACCTGTGTCCCGAGGCCTTAAAAATCTTCTTTTATTTCTTCTAGATTTACGTGCGCAGTTCGGACGTATATCCGGAAAGCCCTTATGTGAAAATTTGAGAAAAATATTAAGTTTTACCTTTAAAATAGAATTAAGTTGACTTCAGTTAAAATTTTAGGTAAACGGACCCTGACCCATATTCCGACGGTCCTATAGCATCCGTAGAAAAATATGAGACCTGGGCATATGCCCAGAATCAAATTTCGAAGTCCCTAGCCCGATGAATGAATTTTTAAATAAAATTATTCACTGGAAAATATAAAGGTTTTAAGAAATTGATAGTGTTGGGACTTGATGGTATCGGGCCCGTATTTTGATTTCGAAGTCTGGTATAGGTCCTCTATAATATTTAAGACTTATATGTAAAATTTGATAAGAATCGGAGTTCATTTCATATAAATCGGACCCTAGGTTGAGAAAATGGAAAATTTGAACTATCTTATGAATTTCATGAATTTGAGGTTAAATTCGTAGTTGTTGATATTATTTTGATGATTTAATCGGAAGTCCGTATGATATTTTTAGACTTACGTGCATGTTTGGTTTGGAGCCCCTAGGGCTCGGGTGAATTTTGGATAGGTTGCGGAGTGAGTTTGGACTTTGAGAAAATTGTTGTTACAGCTGGTATATGTTGCAGGCTCTGATCTCGAAATTGCGAGGTCAGACTTTGCAATTGCAAGCCCAACAGGCTTGGCAATTGCGAGGGCTTGATCGCATTTACGAAGAAAGCCCAGGCCTTCCTTATTCGCATTTGCTAACTTTCCTTCGCAATTGCGAAGCTATCAGAGAGGGGCAGTCATCGCAATTGCGACAAAATGCTAGCAATTGCAAAAGGAGCTGACATGCAGCAGGTTCGCAATTGCGAAGCCTATCTCGCATTTGAAAGCTTCGCAATTGCGAAGCTCCTGTCGCAATTGCGACATCTGCACCTGAACAAAACATCATTTGGATGGAATTTCAACTTCATTCAATAAAATTTCGAACCCTAAGAATCACTAGGCAATTTTGCAAAGACTCAAACTTCTCCAAATCAATTGTAAGTGATTTCTAACTCATATTCTTCAATCTGATTCATCTTTTTACATAATTTCACTTCAAAATCTGGGGGTTTTTCATGGGAAATTGGGTGTTTTTGGGTAGAAGTTAGGATTTTCGAATTTTGGGGGTTTGGTCCTGAAATTGAGGTCCGATTTCAAAAGTAATTGCATATTTAAGTTTGTGGGTGAATAGGTGATCGGGCTTTGGTTCGAACTTCGGGTTTTGACCAAGCGGGCCTGGGGTCAGTTTTTGACTTTTTGGGAAAAACATTGGGAAATCTATTTTCATGCATTAGAATTGATTTATTTAGCATTTATTCATGTTATTAAGTAAATTATGACCAGATACAACGGATTGGAAGTGGAACCGAGAGGTAAAGAGGTAATTGAGGCTTGATTTTTGTCCGTGAAATTGAGGTAAGTGTTTGGTTTAACCTTAACTTGAGGGAATATGAACTGTGATCTAAATTGCTATATGTTAATGTGAGTACGACATATAGGTGTGGTGACGAGTATCTATACGTTTGTGTCAAGCATGCCCGTAAGTCTTATACCATGGTTGTTGTAACTCTATTGTGTATTTTCCATGCTTAGGTTGATGATTATCAATATTGAACATGATTCATGATAACTTCTTGGTAATTGATCATTGTTGAATATTGGCTCAAGTTGGGATTCGTTTTGTGAAGTAACTGCTGGAACGAGATTGGTAATAGTTGATTCTCTTGCCGGGATGTTATTGTTTATATTATTGATTCCCTTGCCAGGATGTTATTGTTTATGTTGTTGATTCCCTTGCTGGGATGTTATTGTTTATATTGTTGATTTCCTTTCCAGGACTTATTATTTCTATTATTTGGGTGAGGAAGAGTGTAAAGCACGAAGGGTGATGCCTTGCATGATATTATGAGTGAGTGTTAAAGCACGTAAGTTGATGTCGTGCCGATATTGTGAGTGTTAATGCACGAAGGGTGATGCCGTGCCATGATTTGAGAGTTAAAGCACGAAGGGTGATGCTGTGCCAATATTGTGAGAGTTAATGTACGAAGGTGATGCCGTGTCGATTCTGTTGATTCCTATGGTGAGGGCGAGAGTAAAAGAACGAAGGATGATGCCTTACACGTGTTACTGATTTCCTTATTCCTGCTGATTTAACTATGGTGTTCTTTATGCCTTTCTACTGAAATTCTGTTAGTATTTTATATTCCCCATATCATGTTCCCCTTCCCATCTTTATCTATCATTTTCTATTATTGTCGTTCTGTTTATATATAATTTAATTGCACAAGTTTATATGGTTGTCATGTCCTAGCCTCGTCACTACTTCGCCGAGGTTATGCTCGACAGTTATCAGTACATGGGGTCGGTTGTACAGATGCTACACTCTGTACTCTTTTGTGCAGATTTCGGTGTCGGACCTGGTAAGTAGCTTGAGGTAGCTGCCTTCTGTCTAGGAAGACCTAGGTAGATCTGCTGGCGTCCGCAAAGCCTGAAGTCCCCCTTTTTCTGCTTTAGCTTTTACTGTCTCTTTTCATTTCGAGAATAGTTGTACTTTTCTTTCTAAACCAGTGTTTGTAGAAATTTGTAGATGTTCGTAAAATTGTGACACCGGATTATTAGGTAGACATATATTGGAGTATTTGAAATTTTTATAACATTTTCGCATTTTTCATCTACTTAGCTTTAGTTACTGTTTATATCAATTCGGGTTGATTGCTTATGTGTTGAAATCATAGTAGTTGGCTTGCCTAACTTTCACGAGTAGGCATCATCACGACTCTCGAGTGTGGGAAATTCGGATCGTGACAAGTTGGTATCAGAGCTCTTGGTTGCTTAGGTCCCACAATTCACGAACAAGCTAGGTAGAGTCTGAGGGATCGGTACGGAGACGTCTGTACTTATCCCCCAGAGGCTACAGAGTTTAGGAAAACTTCACATCTATTCTTTCTTGTCGTGCGACTTGATTTCTCAATTCTAATTGCACTTCCACTCTATTCTTTCACAGATGGTGAGAACATGTACGGCTTCATCAGCTGACTAATAGAGGCCAAGGCAGGGCTTAGCCCAAAGCTCGAGTAGCAGCACCATCGGTGGAGCCTCAGGTAGATTTTGAGGATGAGGTTCCGGCCCAGACAGTTCCAACAGGACCAGCTCAGGTCCTAGAGTGGTTCATCGCGACCCCAGTACTCCAGGATGCTCTGGTCTGTCTAGTGGGCCTTATGGAGACGTCACTCAGGCAGGCATATTCCCTATAGCACCAGCTGTCTCTCAAGCTGGATGAGGAGCCCAACACTAAGTTTTTTCACTTAACAACCCTACAAAGGCGCAGACGGAGCCGTATAACGGCTCTAAAAGACTCGGTTGGAAATTAGATACTAGAACAACAAGCTATCAATTCGTCTATTGAAAATTACTATCACACCCTTTTTACTATACTCACTCACACCACCCACTCACACAACAAACACATACATAAACAATTATAATAACTACTCAGTATTTGACAAACAACTTATACAAGTTAAAATTACTGAAGCACTTCAATCTTTCCAACCCTTTAAAGCACTAGGCCTGGATGGGTTACACCCGTACTTCTTCCAAAAATATTGGCCCCATGGTAACCACAAGTTATTACCCTTTGTGAGGATATTTTTAACATTTAACAAATCCCTCCAGAACATAATAAAACATACCTATGCCTCATTCCTAAAACTAAACAACCTTTATTAATCACTCAATACAGACCCATTAGTCTTTGCAATAGTCTCTACAAATTAATCACTAAAATAATTGTCAAACGCATAAAACCCTTCCTAATCAACATTATTACTCCGGACCAATCAGCTTTCCTACCTCATCGAAGAGCTTCTGATAATGCAATTATAGTACAAGAGATTATGTATAATTGTAGAAAGAAACGAGGAACACAAGCAGCCTTCTTGATAAAATTGGACTTAGAAAAATCCTTTGATAAGTTAGAATGGGGATTTATTCATAACATGCTCCATTATTTTAAACTCCCTCCAAAACTTATAAAACTCATAATATAATGTATCACTACCACTTCAATCTCTGTCTTAATCAACGGTCAACCAACAAAAAAAATTTCCCCTTCAAAAGGCATCCGTCAGGCGACCTTTTATCTCCTTATATATTTATATTATACATGAAAATGTTATCCCGGAAAATACACATCGATGTAGGCTACCTCAGATGGCACCCTATCAAAATATCAAGACATGGACCTCAGCTATCACATCTATTATTCACTGATGACATTACAATTAGCTCTAAATTAACCACTAAGAGCATGAACTCCATTATAGACACCCATAATCTCTTTACTACACTGTCAGGCTTGACTATTAATTACACTAAATAAAAAATATTCTTCTTAAAAAACACCACTAAGGAAGATAGAGACAGTGTTACTCAGCTATTCAATCTGAAGGAAAGTATAAATTTTGGCAAATACCTTGGTTACCCTATTTTTAACACAAAACAAACCCCAATCACTTCCAATACTTACTAGACAATTTTAAAAATAAGCTAGCAGGATGGAAAACCAACTTCCTATCAATGGCAGGACGCACTACTTTAATCAAAGCTACACTCAACTGCCTGCCTAATCATGTTATGTAATTAATTAAAATATCCAATAATGTCATTAACAAGCTTAAACGTTGTCAAAGAAATTTTCTATGGGGCACTACACCTCAAAAAAGCAAATTGCACGTTATTAAATGGGCAACCGTCCAATTACCTAAAGCAAATGGGGGCTTGGATATACAAAATCTTCAACGTAAAAATAATGCATTACTAGGATCGCTAGCTTGGAGACTTTTTCAATCACTATCCTTACACTAGTCTAAAGTAATCCTCTCCAAATACTTAACAACTACTAAGTCAAAAAATATGTCCTCTAATTGGAAAGCAATCACTCTTGGGTGGTCTTCTTGTCAACTAGGCCTAAGGTGGCATCACGCCAATAGGAAACACATTAGTTTCTGGAATGACCCCTGGCTAGACACTAACTTAACTCTTAGAAATTCAATTGAAGATCCTCTACTACAGAACAATCACTCTTCATCACTCTCCAATTACCTAACTAATAACATCATTAATACTAAAATAATTTCATTTGAATTTCTTACTATTATACAACAACTAGTTAACAAATACTACGTAACTACCATCACAAATCCTACCACCTTTGACCAGATTTATTGGAGCATAACTTCTACTGGCCTATTCACAGTCAAATCACTTTACCACAAATTAGACTCCTATGAACCAACAAACTCCTTTCAATGATTATGGAAACTACAGTTATCACAAAAGATCAAACACTTCTTATGGCTCATGAGCCAACATCGACTACCCACTTCAAGTCATCTCCATAACATCCAAGTTGTCCCACATGCACAATGCTCCATCTGCCATACATATGAGAAATCAATCACCCACTTATTCTTCCTATGTCAACATGAAAAAGTGCTCTGGGACAGCTTGCAGATTAACTTATCCAATGCAAATTTAGATAAATTACATGATAATACTTCCTATACACTGTCTCAACTCATTTGGAAAACAACTAATCCTAGACAACAACTCCCTCCCCATATCTTAATCCCCTTCACACTTTGGAATTTATGAAAAACTAGGAATCGAACTATTTTGACGGTAAATATACTCCATCAGACCTCACTCACATATTAAGTCAAGCTGCATAATTCTTTTACTTAGGCATCAACCATAAGAATACCCTAACGCATAAATTACACATGCATGTCAAATGGAACCCCCCCAAATACTGGTTCCTTTAAACTTAACTCGGATGGCGCCTGTAATATTGCCAATAAAAAATATGTCCTTTGGAGGAGTAATTCTAGACTCATCCGGCAAATTATTACTAGGATACATGGGTTCCCGTCCTATGGGAAACATCATCTACATGGAACTTACGGCATTATATGAAGGACTAAGGTTCGCCCTCTAATATAATTTTACACCACTAAAGGTTAATGTGGACTCAACAGAGGTAATCTCATCCCTAGTTTTATATAATCCCCGTTACTCATCTTTAATTGATGAATGAAGGTACCTACTACACCTTCTAGGTAGTCCTTGGGTGACGCATGTATACAGGGAGCAGAATCAAGTGACAGATCAAATGGCCAAACAAGGGACAACTCTATCCATGCAAACCTCAACTATTGAACTTTTGGAGGAACTGCTTTTTGCAATGCACAAGTACATTGACGATCAATGTGGAACACTCTATCAACGTCCCACAACTGCAAACAACACTTTGGGACACACATCTTTTTGTTTACATATGTTATCCAAAACTATGTCAAACACTTGTATGGGTACACAATGATATTTTTGTAATTCTGTACCTCAGTTCGCTCCTTGTACTACTCCCTAATATATAATATATGCATCTTTTATTGACAAAAAAAAAGAAAAAAATAAAGGAAAAAAGGACTCCTAACCTCACCACGAGAGGTACAACTAATAACCACTACATTATATGATGCTTTGAGCTTGGGTGCATACATCTATTCACACACACACACACACACATACACACACACACACACACACACACACATATATATATATATATATATATTAATTTTATTATACATGATCTAGAAAGCAGAGCATGAGTTTACATGCCCGCATAATATGCTCGGGACTTCTTTTTTGTCTTATCCATTATTTTTGTGTATCGAAGAATGAGTATAAGCAAAAATTCAGCTGAAGTTGCTTCAGTTTTTCTTCTCTATATTATGTAAAAGTAACTTCTTTAATGTTCTTTCGGTTTCGTTCTTTATTTTTTTGGCAAAATACCTTAAACCACCTCTAAACTTGGCTCAGATTATTAGTATCCTCCCCGAATTATACCCGGTCTTAATTACCCCCCTCAACTTGTCCTTTTGAGAGTCATTACTCTCTTAGACGCTGATGTGGCAAAAAGTGTGAGTACACTCACCTGCCATGTGGATTTTTCTGTCTATGTGGCATTTTTTTGAAAAATAAAATATTCTTTTACCTTTTTAAGAATATTACTTTTTTAGATAATTTTTTCGAATAAAATTTATAATAAAACTTGGATATAATTATATTATTTAGGCTAAATATTTTTATTTGACCAAAACTAACAAAGTTTTAGTTAATCGTTTTTTGAATTTGACCTGAAAATATATATTTATACAATTTGTGTTTCTTATATATGGTACTCAGCGTAGTTAATAGCACATGTTCGTACCTCATAACATTAAAATTTATAAGAAGTACACATCGTAGCTACTACCTAACTAAATATAGTTGTTTAGTTTCGCAAATGATATCTTATCCTATAGTATTCAACCACCAAGTCGATTGGCTTAATATGAACACATTCATCATTTTGAGCTTGTAATTTTTTCCCTTCAAATTTTATTTTTTACATCACATATTCATATAATATATATGCAATTTTAAAAAGCTTGTAGTAATTAAACAAGGGTATACACTTGCAACGTACGTGTTCAGAAACTAGTAAATTTAAAAAACTATAGGATGCGGTGTATACATTTATATTGTATGGTTTAAAAGAAAATATTCCTTTCTTCTCTTGTTGTTCAACGGTCAACAAATTAATTGATGGAATGATGGGCTAATTATTTGAGAAAAAAAACATAATGTTTAATTTAGCAGTATGAGTCAGTTAAAAATAGCTGACTCATGTATCATGTTGCAAATTTAAATTTAAAATAAATAACATTAATATTTCATGTTTAATTGCTTAAACATTTATATGAATAAGTTCACATATCCGAGCGTGTAATATGAGTGTAAAACAAGATCTCTGGAAAATTAATGTCACCGACACAAAAATGATTCACATTTAGATTTTCAACAGAAGATCACGAGAGATTAAGGTGTCAAAGTTAGCCCATAAAAATATGATCCACAAAAATTTGAATGGGTTGAGCTATGACTTACGATGTATTATTTAGTCTGTTTTGATTCATCATACCTCTGTTTAATAACCTTTGAGCGTGTTAAAACAAAAATAATCAAGTATCACGTGAAAGCTAACAAAGCAGATCTTGAACGATGATAAAATAAGGCATAATCTTGAATCAATTTGAAATAGACAGCGGATGACTGTTATATTTCTTTCGTCTAATAAAATCCTATTAGAGTAAAAATGAGAAATAAATTAAAAGGAAAGCTAAATAAGACATTTCGTAATGGTATCATGTATCTAGAATGTTCATCCATTTCTCTCTCTCTAAGTGAACTGCCATTGTTGCTCACACTGAGCTCGTATTTTCTCTTCCTTAGCTTGCAAATTTTGTCATGGTATCAAAGGTAGACAACAACTCGAAGCTCTATTCACTTTCAATTGTTCGTTCCTTTGTTCACAAAGTCAAAAATTCATCATTGTTGCTCGCCTTTGGGAATTAGGGTTCCTGTGTGGAAATCGATCGAATAATCAATTGTTTCTAGCTATTTGTCTTCATCAGTAACCATTGTATCGTAGTTGATTCGAGTTATGGCCAGAGGAGACGAGGTCTCAGTCGCGAACAAAACCCTAGATTCGACGAACCCACTCTACATGCATCCATCGGAGAGCACTGGATCTATGCTAGTTCTGATAGCTTTTGACGGAACTGGTTATATATCATGGAGAAGAGGAATTCTCAGAGCACTTTCTGTGAAGAATAAATTGGGGTTCATCACCGGAAAGTGTAAGAAGCCAACCTCTAATTCAAGTGACCTTGATCAATGGGAGCGATGTGACGATATGGTGACCTCATGGATCCTAAATTCATTGTCAAAGGACCTAGCAGACAGTTTACAATACGTGAACGATGCCAAAGAGCTCTGGCAAGAGCTAAAAGATAGATACGACCAGACTAATGGGGCGAAATTGTATCAGTTACAAAAGGAGATAAATGATCTCAGCCAAGGAAGTCTGGACATCACTGGATACTATACAAAGATAAAGAAACTTTGGGAAGAGCTCAACAGTCTGAATATTCATGCTAATTGCACTTGCAAGTGCATCTGTGGGGCAAGAGATAACATGCTTAAGGCAGAACATGATAGAAGATTAATTCAATTTTTGATGGGGCTCAAAGATGTGTATACCGTTGTGAGAGGGAGTATTCTGATGATGAACCCCATTCCTACAATAGCTTAAGCCTTCTCTATTCTTATTCAAGAGGAGGAACAAAGGGAAGTAAAACCAAGTAATAGCTTTACAATGGACTCTACTACCTTGAACGTGAGTGGATCAGGAAGTAACAACTTCAGAACCACCTACAATCAACAGGGGAGCAATAACAATACCTACAGTGGATATAAAGGAAACCAGTTCAATAACATACCTAGGCCCTTCTGTGATTATTGCAAGAGGCCAGGACACACCAAGGACAAGTGCTACAAACTCCATGGATTTCCACAAAACTCCAGGTTCAATAAAGGAAAAAGAGTTGCTGGAAATGTTTTTGGACCATCAAGTGAAGTTGATGTGGTGAGTGATGACAGGAAGGGACCTCAGGAACAAGAACAGAATCAACAAATGCATAGCCTAACTAAGGAACAATATGGCCAACTGCTCACCATTCTGGAAAGCTTTCAGGGAGGAGCTGACATTTATACAAGCAATTGCATCAAAGGAGGAGCTATGAACTTTGCAGGTATTTCAGTATGCTCCACTCATTTTGAGTCTAATAATAGTGATCGTCTATGTAATAGTTTTAGATCAGATGATGATACCTGTATCCTTGACTCTGAAGCCACAAACCATATGACATACAATAAATCAATCCTAACTAATGTTAAAATTCTAGCTTACCCATATCTAGTCACCCTACCAAATGGGTATAAGGTTAAGGTGACACTGATTGGTGATGTGATTTTGAGTCCAAAATTTAGTCTCAAGAAAGTCCTTTTTGTCCCCAGTTTTAAATTCAACTTAATATCAGTCCACTCTTTGACAGTCCAACTTGATTGTATTGTAGTGTTCACCAGATACATTTGTATTCTTCTACAGGGTCCTTCACTAAAGAGGCCACTGGAGATTGGTAAAGCCAATGCTGGTCTGTACCTACATTGCTCAAGGAGTGCAATACTGGTTCAACCCTTCCTAATCCCTCTAGTAGTTCTATTTCATGCTTTACTAATAATAAGTCTAGCTTACCTTCTTCTTCTCAATTAGCTGATACAAGAAAATTGGGCTCTGATTGTTCCTGCTATTCCCACTATAGTTCCCTTGTCTCTTAATGATAATAAAAATGGCCTAATTCCACATTCAGGCCATTCTGTAAGTAGTCCAAACAATAAAGATGAACATTCTTTGTCTGGTAGTTGCTCTACTACTAAGCCTTTGCTTGATCTTTTGTGGCATAACATATTAGGACATGTATCTTTTGTCAAAATGAAAGGGATATCCTCTATATCTATTACTTTTGCACCCAAACAACCTTTTCTTTGCCCCATATGCCCAATCGCAAAACAAACTAGACTACCCTTTCCAGAAAGAACAATCTTGACTACAAAACCCTTTGAGCTGGTACATATTGATTTGTGGGGCCCATATCATGTTGTAACACACAATAAATACAAGTACTTCATTACACTTGTAGATGATTAATAGCAGGTCCACATGGACCCACTTGTTGAGCTGCAAGAGCAATGCTCTACGCACTATTAAAGCTTTTCTTGCCATGGTAGAACAACAATTCAATGTCAATGCTAAATCTATAAGGACAGACAATGGCCTTGAACTTATCAGTCAGGAAGTCAGTTCATTCTTACAATCAAAGGGGATTATACATCAAAGAACATGCCCATATACACCACAACAAAATAGTGTAGTGGAAAAAAAACACAAATACCTGCTGGAACAGCCAGGGCCCTACTCTATCAGTCAAAATTACCCATGCAGTACTGGGGTGAATGCATCTTAACTTCCACCTATATAATAAATAGACTGCCCTCTTCATCACTAAAAAATAAGTGCCCCTTTGAACTCTTATACCATAAAACTCCAAGTTATTCTCACCTTAGAAGTTTTGGTTGCCTATGCTTCCCTACAATACTCAAAACACACAAGGATAAATTTGAGCCAAGAACTACTTCCCATGTCTTTGTGGGATATCCCTTTGGGACAAAAAGTTATAAGGTACTAAATCTTACCACTAAAAGGATAAGCATTTCTAGAGATGTAGTATTCCATAAAAATGTGCTCCCATTTGTTATGTTCACTGAGTCTAATAAAGTCTTCCCTTCATTTCCTCAAATGAAATTATACCTATCAGATGATTTGTTTCCTCCAAGTAGTATGAGTAATGTTCCACCCTCAACTAGTGACAACACTTACCATGAAGTGTCACCTGGGAACCTGCCCAGTCCTGAACCCTACACACCTTCATTGCACTCTCACAATGACAATTTCAGCTGTCCTTACTCACCCTTAAGAAGCCAAACATCAAGAACCTCTGCTCCTACTGATAATTCAGAAGAAGTCCATCCTGACATGACTCATAGTCCAACCTCTACAACCCAGGATCAAAGGACTTCAGTTTCACACCAGAAGAGACCTTCCAGAGTTCTGAAAATACCTGCCTACCTTAAAGATTATGAATGCATCATTCCCAGACTTCCGCAAAGTCATCAAAATCAATCAACCTCTCCAAGTGATGGGCAAAGTACCCAGTCCTTCTTTTTTAATACATCTGCTCCCAAACCCCCTGTTACCTCACCTATTGAAGCATCATCCACTTGTCAGCATCTGATAGAAACTAGCTCACATGAATGTGAACCAAACTCATTTGAGGAAGCTGCTGTAAAGTAGGCATGGCAAGCAGCAATGACTCAGGAGTTTCAAGAATTGCATGCAAACAAAACTTGGGACTTAGTCCCCCTTCCAATTGGAAAGAATTCAATAGGGTGTAAGTAGGTGTATAAGATCAAACACAAGGCAGATGGTAGTGTGGAAAGGTCAAGGCTAGATTAGTAGTTAAGGGGTATACACAACAATCTGGGATAGACTACACTGAAACATTCTCTCATGTGGTTAAGATGACAACTGTTAGGGCCCTAATAGCAACTGCAGTTAAGAAGGGGTGGCAGGTCTTACAGTTAGATGTAAATAATGCTTTTCTCCATGGGGATCTCCATGAAGAAGTGTACATGGAGATACCTCCAGGCCTAGTTGTGGACTCCCCAGACTTAGTATGTAAACTGAACAAGTCCCTATATGGACTCAAACAAGAAAGTAGACAATGGTATGAAAAATTAACTGAAGCTTTATGTTCAAGAGGGTACACTCACTCAATGCTTGATTATTCTTTGTTCTATCAAATGTATGAAGGTTCAGTAGTGTTTGTAGCTGTATATGTAGATGATGTCCTAGTTACTGGGACTCATCTACAAGAGATTGAGTCCCTGAAGACCTTTTTGTACAACACTTTCAAAATAAAGGACTTGGGGAGACTCTATTACTTCCTAGGACTGGAGTTACAATATACAGAAAAGGGTGTTCTGATGTCACAAAGAAAATTCACCATTGACCTTTTAAAGGAGTTTGGGTGTATAGATTGTCCTTCCATGGCCTCTCCCATGGACCCATCTATGAAATTAAAACCTGATGAGAGGGCTCTTCTTGCTGACCCTTCTTATTATAGGAAATTAGTTGGGAAACTCAACTTCCTTACCAATACTAGATTAGACATTGCATACAGTGTGCAACATCTCAGTCAGTTTATGCAAAACCCCAGGGAACCCCATTTGAGAGCAGAATATCATGTTCTCAGGTACTTGAAAGGTGATCCATCTTTGGGAATATTCTTTAACAATACTGCAGATTATACAGTAAATGCATTTTGTGACTCAGACTGGGCCAGTTGCTCTCAGTCCAGAAAATCAGTTAGTGGGTACCTTGTATTGCTTGGTAACAACCCCATAAGTTGGAAATCCAAGAAGCAGTCTACTATTTCACTATCCTCTGCAGAAGCTGAATATAGATCAGCTAGAATGGTGGTGGGTGAGCTAGTGTGGCTAGCTAGATTGCTGACTGAGCTTACTTTTCCATTGGCCTTGCCTATTCCTATATTTTGTGATAGCCAAGTTGCCTTACATATTGCGAAAAATCATGTATTCCATGAACGCACGAAGCATATCGAAGTAGATTGTCACTTTGTGAGAGATCAACTACAAGAAGGGCTCATCTCACTTCATCATGTTTCCACCAATGACCAATTAGCTGATATTCTAACTAAGTCATTAACAGGGATCAAGCATGCTGACCTTCTTGGCAAGTTGGATGTGAGGTCCTCCCCTCCAACTTGGGAGGGGGGGGGGGTGTTGAGATTATTTATATTCTTTGTATTCATTTTTTTTGTATTCCTCAATTGTATTCATACATGTATTGTATAGCTCTATAAATATAACATATACTCTGTATTTCTTTCTTTTTTGATGAAAAAATAAAAAAAATAAGAGAATTAAGCTTCTCCTGTATCTAGAATGTTCATCCATTTCTCTCTCTCTAAGTGAACCGTCATTGTTGCTCACACTGAGCTCGTATTTTCTCTTCCTTAGCTTGCAAATTTTGTCAACGAGATAAAACATTTCTCTAGAAGAATCCTTTTTTGTATTTGGTTAAACAATGGTTGAAAATATTTTTCACAAGTAAAATATATGTCATCGATGAGCGAAAAATATTTTCTTACATATATTAACTTGTAACCCCCCTCCCCCCCTCACTTAAAATGTTATTTTTTCTCGTAAAATAAATACTCCATCCGTTTCAATTTATGTGAACCTATTTCCTTTTGGTCGGTGCCAAAAAGAATGATCCCTTTCCTTATTTGGAAATAATTTACCTTTATGCAATGATTTCTAGCCACACAAAATATATATGCCTCATTTTACACCACAAGTTCAAAAGTCTTCTTTCTTTTCTTAAACTCCGTGCCCAGTCAAATAGGTTCAAATAAATTGAAACGGAGGGAGTATGTTTTTCCTCAAAGAAAACGATACTATATTACATTATTATTACTGCAGCAATGAAACATAGTTTGCGAATGAACCTCTGTATATCATTGACAGTCCAGCTTTTTTTTTTTTTTTTTAAAGAAAACGTACAGTTCCTAACTACTCCCTGAAGTAAAGTAATAATAGAAAATCACGTTAAATTATGGTCCATCATGTTCCAAATTTTAAGAATATATGCAAAATCTACAAGTGACAAATTAAATGAGAACTTTTCAAATATTTTCAGAGTCATGTTCATCTCCCAAGAGCTGATATATTTTTATATCATATAGAATCTTCACTTTCCACTAATCATTCTGACTTGCAGGTTCGAGAGCTGTTCGTATGGAAATCTCTCCATCGATCATGGTCTTTTCATAATCGAGGATCCATAGGCATGATGTAAACGTGTTTACTTTAAATAGGGTATACTCCTTCAATATATAGGAGTATCAATGGGAGGGATAGTAGTACCCTCCGCAGGCGTAAGAACTGGGGTAGCCTGCTCTGAAATACGAGAATCAGGCAGGGTGATAGCAGGGCGGCTATCTTCACCCGCAGTATCAAGCAGTGACTCATCAGCCACTCCTGAGGTGGCATTGGCTTCTTGGCCAATTTTTGCTTTCTTCTTAGGTGCCATTTACTGAAAGGTAGAACAATGCACTAATTAGAAGGGTAATAGTTTTGTAACAAGTCTTGCCGTACGATTCAGAATATCAAAGAAGGGTGCTATTTCTGAATGCCCAAGTAGCCTCCAACTTATAGATGTACTCGACTACACACCGATAAGAAGGACTCTACTAGACACGGCTCCGAAATATCCGAGGACACTTCAAAACCTTAGGCTCTGATACCAAGTTTGTCATGCCCTAACCTCGGGAAGCGCGACCGGCGCTCAATCGCGTGAACCCAACTAAGCAAGCCTTATATTAACACTTTCTACCCAATTCCATACGATTAAGGAAACTGTACTTCCCTTTATTTAGATAATAGCAAAATCGAATATTCAACATTGTTAGTTTATTTTTATATCACAAATCTTGAATCATGGCTAAGTTTTCAAGATTCCATACAGTTATAGTTTAGAAGAACTAGAGTATAGAGTTACAACATAGTTTATTGACCCATCCAACACCCGTACATAACCCACACAAACGTCCACGGAGCATCTAAGGATACAAAAGACAATAATGACAACGCCGGCAACAAGGCCCCAACTATACTTCAAAAGTGGATATCGATAACAAAAGATGTACCCTTGAAGGAGAAAGAGGCTCACCAAGACTTTGAGAGGAGGATGCTCCGCTATGCGCTATCAGCACTATCTGCTATGGAGCCACCTATATTTATTTAAAAATATAGTACCTCCGACAAAAGGGACATTAGTACCATGGAATAGTACTAGTATATATAACTAAACACCATTATGTTAGAAAGAACAACCATACAAGAGTAAAAAGAAATCATAAGGACTACAAGCTTCGAATAAGCACCACGTCAACAATATAAGAGGTTCACATAGTTTTCAAAATTTTAGATTGAGGCATTCCATATGGTTGTATCATCATCCACATTACCACCGCTTCCTTGAGCGGAGTCCGATCACGGCCCGATTGGCTAAGCCATCTTACCAAGACGTTACCCTTGTTTTATTCTCACTTTCCTGTTTCAATTATCAATACATTACCACCATTTGTGTATAACATGGCGTCCGATCACGGCCCGATCGGCTAAGCCGTCTTACCAAGACGCTACCCTTTTCCGTTAATCATCTCACTTCAATATTTGATTTCACATATATTAGTTCATCGGCACTTGGGGCCACAATTACCACATTCCATAACTTACGTTCACATTATTCCCATCTTCAATATTAACCTTGCCATTTAATATCATATGCACATACAAAAGCAATTTAAGTTATAAGCATGGAGGAGAATTCATCTAGTTCGGCATATTAATCACGATGTAACCTTAACTTGACATTTCGGCATTTAGCACATAGCTCATGTTCTCCACACATCCTCAATTTACAAAGAATAACACATTAAACACATGGAGAAGCATCTTCCACATACATTTTCACAACATCAATCCATTTGACATAACAAGTACTACATCAATCAAATTTCGGATTTACAACATTAGCACGGGCATCATGGAGGCTCAATTTCTAAGAGGAGGATTTTTTAGCCATACATACCTCAATAGAGCTTTCCTTAAATCCTTATAATAAATTTCGGAATTTCCTAGCAACTTCGATCTATTTAATGAAAATTACAAGTTGAACCAAGAATTAGAGGCATGAATAAGATTCTAGCTCATTTAAGTAAATTATTAAGCACTAAGTGTGCACAGTGATTTTAGGACCCCCTTTGTGAGAGATTTTCATCATTCTATACCACAATTGTTATCTTTTTGGTTCACAACTTTCCCATACCCCATTATCTTTTATGCATGCAAGATTATCAGCCCTTATACCCATAAACCCACTTGTTTATCCCTTATTTTAATAGAGATTTCGAAATTATAGATGAAGGTACAAGTTCTTACCTCTTAGGGTGAAGACCTAGTAATTTCACTTGACAATCTTCAAGGATTTGGGGCAAGGATTGAGTGGGAACTTGATGAAGATCACTCCCTCTCTCTCTCTAGAACTTCCTCTCTCACTCTAAATGCAGTGAAATAACAGAAAAATGATCTAATGAGGTATTTTTAATGGGATGGTGTCGGATTTTGAAAGTTAGAAAATAAGAGCCCCGACACGATCTGCGATCGCATAATGGACATGCGGCCCACAGAATGGATCGCAAAAATGGCCCCAAAAATCGGAACAAACTGTCTAGCTATGCGACAGAAATGCGGTCCGCATACCTGTTCTGCAGTCGCATAATGTACCACAGAACTGCCCTTTACAAAAATTGCAAGGGGATTATGCAATGACTATGCGGCCCACATAGTGATTATGTGATCGCATAATTGGCCGTATAGTTGATCTCAAATTAACCATCACACTACCTGACTCTATGGCGACTATGCGGTCCGCATAGTTATTCTGCGATTGCATAATGGACTGCAGAAACACACTTTTCTGCAAAATATTATTCCTTAACTTTTTAATGCACGGGGCCTTACAAAACTCTAACACAAATATCTAACTTGGCACTACGAGCTTTCGGGTTTTGAGTAAAAAAAAAATTACGGGGCCTTACATCCTCCCCCACTTTTTCATTATAGAATTAACTAAAGATAATCAACATTCAATCATTATTTAAGAACTTACACTTTCCCTTTTTAATTTTTATTATAACTCACAATACATTTGTAATAACATTTATATTATTAAAAAAATATATTATTCATGACACGAGATACGCGCGCATCTCGCATACATTTAAGCCTAGTCACATAAAAAATACAAGAAAACGGATAGAGGATCCCAGCAAGCACCCAGGTAGGAAAACGACTAATTTGTGATGTGGTGCTGAGGTTGAATTAAAGGCGCGTCTGAAGCTAAAGGCGCATGTTTGATTCCTACTTGACTTGTGACTAGAATCTTTTTTGATTTTTCTCTGTTGCAATTGAATAATTGTACACTTATACTATGTAGTTGATAGCAACTTTATACTATGTACTTGATAGCAACTTTATGTTAAAGAAAGTGAGCACCCACGACCTTAAAATTCTGGATCCACTACTGGATAGAAAGAAGGGTGTCGACGCATTATGAAGCTGGTTCCTGGTGGATTTCAAAGTCATTATGGCCCAAAGAAAATAACTGTAGATACAAAAAAGTAAATAAATAAATAAATGAAGGGCTTTTGGCTTTTGTGTAAGTGGCACACTTCTTGGTGTGTGTGTATATATATATATATATATATATGCATGCTTAACCTTAGTGTTGAAAGAACACTGCACCCAATTTTATTTACTAATAAGAAATATCTCCAATATATCTATTCAAGCAATTAGTGCTTTCCTATACAGCAATCCATCCTCACAAACTCCTTTTCCAAAGGTCAAAAGGCCATCTGAATTCCCTAGATTTCAAAATTAGGCCATTTAGAAGTAAAACACGCACACACAATACACACAATACACAAAAAATAAAAGAAGAAAAGAGAAAAGCAGTAATCCAGTGATCCTTATGACTTTCAATTTTAAAGGCATTATGTATATTTCAGACATTTGCTAGAAGTTTTAGTGCAACTACGTGACCATGTGAGAATATAAGCAAACTGGTTTATATCCCAGCGGTATAAATTAGCATGCAATATATGCCTAGGCTCTGTAGAATACTGCATGACAATAATGTGTTTTCTTAAGCAAGACTTTTTTGCTCTCCTTTTCTTTTCCTTCCATTTTCCTGTAGTCCTCTCATTTTCAGGGTATTGTCCAGAATAGCAGCTTTACCATTTAAAATTGATAATCCAGAAAAAGAAGGAATGAATGATGCATTTTTCAGAAATAGCAAAACTAACGAATTAAATTATGATGAGATGCATTCATTCTGAAAGATTGTACTGATTTCTGAATATAGAAATGCAAGACTTCAGAAAGCTGGTAATCAGCAACCACTATATAGAAATGAAGTGTATAGTTCCGTATAAAATATAACATGTTGCTAGGGGTGCCAATTGGGCGAGTTGGGTCAAATTTAGGCGGGTTAAAACGGGACAGATCAAAAAGCGGTCAAAACCCAACCCAACCCAACCCAAATTTTGCTTGGGTCAAAATGGGTCGGGTCAAGTTGGGTCAAATAACGGGTCATAACCCAGCCCATCCAACTTGACCCAACTTCCCTCCTTAGTTTCTTCCTGTTGAACTTTGAATTCAAATCTCTGCCAACATAACATTGTAACATGAAATTTTCTCAAATCATTTTGTTTACTTGTAGGTCATAACTCACATATAGTTTAACAACATAATTCAACCAAAAATCCGACCGATTTAATACAATTTCAGTATTCTAAAAATCAAGTCTTTTTCCTCCGACATAAAACACCAAACAAGAATTATAAATTGCCAAGTTAACCACTTAACTACAGTTGAATGCCAACATAAAAAGCTATCGTTCAATTGCATCTTTCCATGCCTCCTGCACCACTTCCTCATTTCCTCTATATTCCGCTTAGCCAATCGTCCAACATCCTGTAATGAAAATAGATTTTCTGTAAATTAGTTATATCATCCGACTTTATTTTACGTAACAACTCTAAATATTCATATGGAACATCTAAAATGTAACCAATACTACCCACAAGAAAGGGTAAAATATAAAATAAAATTTGATAGAGTGACTACAGGATATTATGTCATATGGGTATATAGGTGTTCTATTAGTGTATTCTATACAGAAAGATTTTGGCCTAAAGAAAGTAACTATCTTAAAACTCTGGATTTAAAAAATGAAGAGCTTTGTAGTCATCCTACTCTATAAATAACAAAGATTGAGTCTTCATTAAACACCCATCTTGAAAGAAAACAATCCTCCTTCTTTAGCTGACAGTTCCTCACAAATTATATAACTTCCTTAATGGCTGCTCAAAACCAAGTACAAATTACCATCCCTAAACAACATGATGACCAAAACCAAGCCCCTGAAGAGGATTTTGACTACTCTCAAAGAGCACAATGGCTTCGAGCAGCTATATTAGGAGCCAATGATGGATTAGTATCAGTTGCATCTTTGATGATGGGTGTTGGAGCTGTTCAAGAAAACGTTAAGACCATGATCCTTACTGGTTTTGCAGGGTTGTTTGCCGGTGCATGTAGCATGGCTATAGGAGAGTTTGTCTCTGTGTACTCTCAACTAGACATAGAGTTAGCTCAAATGAAGAGAGACAAAACAACAGGAGGACAGAACAAAGAACATCAACATCAAGAAGAAGAAGGTAACAAGGAACAGCTGCCAAATCCATTTCAGGCAGCCGGAGCCTCGAGTATTGCATTTTCATTGGGTGCTATTGTGCCAATCCTTGCTGCTGCATTTATAGCAGATCATAAGGTGAGGCTAGCTGTGATTGTGGCTGCAGTGAGCTTAGCATTGTTAGCATTTGGAGGAGTTGGTGCTTTTCTGGGCAGAAGTCCTATGGTCAAATCTTGTGCCAGAGTTTTAATTGGTGGCTGGATGGCTATGGCCATTACGTTTGGCCTCACTAGATTGATTGGCTCTATGGGCTTGGAAATGTGATGGGGACTCTATGTTCTGTTCCCTGTCCTAGCTAATTTAGTTTTATCTGCTCAAGAAATTGATGTTGCACGTCAAATAAATTTCCTTTTGTATAATGACTCTCGAGTGAAATCTTAAGAATGTATTGAAGGTCAATTTATGATTTCATTACTGAAAGCATTAGCTACTCCACACAACCTTCAGCTTATTCATGATAGACTAGGCATCAACTGCCATAATCTAATATTTCAATGAACTAAATCAATTATATGAATCTTCTGTAACTGCTTAACTTGTCTATGTTTACTTTAGCAATCAACCTTCTGCAACTGATCTTCTGTAGCTGCTTCTACTAGTACCCAAAGTTCCAACAAATTAGTTAAGAAGAAGATTCATCTTGACCTGATAATGCTTACGCTGGCTATCCACCTATCGTAACACATAAAGCAATCCATGAGACAAAGGACATAGTGGCGAAGCCAGAAAATTTAATAAGGGTGTTCAAAGTTTCAACACTCTTTGCTAGTGGTCTATGCAAGGGTGTTCAAAGTCTATTGTTGTCCCTTCTAGGACAAATATCTGTTTGATTGTCAAAGAATTAGTGCTGACACATTATGAAGATGGGATTCGTTAGTGGATTTAAACTTTTATTTATGTCTAAAGACAGTAACTTCCACTTCATTCTGGATCAGAAAAGACAAAAGAAAATATTGAAGAGCTTGCGGCCTTTGTAGGAATGGCACACTTCTTGGTATACTCAAACATTTTGCTTTAACCTCTAGTACATAAAGCACACTGCACCCAAAATTAAAAAATGCAAACAAATATTTGCATATCTACGTTCAAACAAGTGCTTTCCTATACAGCAATGCATCCTCATTTGCTCCCTTTATTTTGCAAAGGTCGAAAAATCTATCTTGAGGCTTCTAGCTCCTAAGAATTAGGTCACCTAAAGTAAAGACACACACACACGCAAAGAAAAAACAGTACTTGATTAATCCTTGTGACATCTTTCAATGTATTATATGAGGTAGGTGTTATCTTATAGTGGATATATTTGGTCTAAAGGAAGTAACTTTATTAAAACTATAGATTTAAAAAATGAAGAGCTTGTGGCCTTTATGTGAATGGCACACTCTCTGGAATACTATAATCTTTGCCTTCTCAGCATTAGTGTGGAGAGCACACTCTGCCCAATTTAATATACCAAAGCAATATGTCCTGTATCTCTATTCATGCATGCAAATGCTTTCCTATACAGCATTCCATGTTCACAGGCCACATTCTAGGAATTGTCTCTGGAAATGAGGTTTGACCGAAAAGATGGTGAATCAATGGCAAATATGAAACTGCAGATCCATTTTGCAAAGTTAGAAGTTGTTAATAAACAAATTCAAGGTTTTAGCAAGCGTGCAATAAGCAAAAAGAGATCAAATCCATAACTGCATGCCACCAGGCCTTGTGCTCACTACACTACTATTATTTTATGGCACCACTTTCTGCACAGGGTGATTATTTATTAGACATCCGGCTCTATATATAACCATCAGAGGGAATATTGAGTCTTCATAAACAAGAAGTCATCCTTTCTCAAACAATTCCTTAAAGATTTCTTAATGGCTGCTCAAAACGATGTCCAACTTACTGTCATTAAAGAACATGATAACCAGAACCAAAACAAAGTACCTGAAGAAGATTTTGACTACTCCCAAAGGGCACAATGGCTTAGAGCTAGTATATTAGGAGCCAATGATGGATTGGTTACAACTGCATCTTTGATGATGGGAGTTGGAGCTGTCCAAAAAGACGTTAACGCCATGATCCTAGTCGGCTTTGCAGCATTGTTTGCTGGTGCTTGTAGCATGGCCATAGGAGAGTTTGTTTCTGTGTACTCTCAACTGGACATAGAGTTAGCTCAAATTAAGAGAGAGAACACAATAAGAGTACAGAATCATGAAGAACAAGGAGAAGAAGACAAGAATGAAGGACTCCCAAATCCATTTCTGGCAGCCATAGCTTCAGCTGTTGCATTTTCATTGGGTGGCATAATACCAATACTTGCTGCTGGATTTATATCTAACCATAAGGTCAGAATGGCTGTGGTGGTGGCTGCAGTGAGCTTGGCATTGTTTGTATTTGGAGGGATTGGTGCTGTTCTTGGCAGAACTCCTGCAGTGAGGTCTTGTGCCAGAGTTTTAATTGGTGGTTGGATGGCAATGGCCATTACTTTTGGGCTTACCAAACTGATCGGCTCTGCTGGAATGGAGATGTGATTGAAACTTTATGTTCCTGTCTCTTTTCCTAGTTTATACTCATCTGTTTAAGAAATTTCTGTACTGTTAGACAATCTCCTGGATAAGACTTGAATAAATGCAAGAAATCTTTGTCTTATGGTTCTGGTATGAATGCTGAAGAATTGACGTGTTTTCTGAATTTTGTATACTCAGCCATATGTAGGACCTGAAAGACTAGCCATAATAGAAAACCTTGCTCCTTTAATATGCTTTGGCATCATAAAATCTTATTGAATTTTTTTTGTAGCAGAGTTGCAGTTCAAGGTTACATTGCATGCTAGAGAAGAATTTTATCTGAAGAACCACAAACTAGTTCCTCAATGGAACCACAAGCAACTGTGATTAAGCAATGACACAGATCAACAAATTAAAGTAAAAAAAAAAAGGTAAAATTGGCAAACATAACTTCTAATAAAGCATATGGATGATCACTGGACTCCCGACTGTCAGGGAAATGGATCGGAAACTACTGTCAGATAATGGGGTTTGCTGTACAAAAGGAGATGCAAAATAACAACCAGCAATCCTTTCATTGATATTTCCCATATCTTTATTCACGCAAACTGCACCCAAAGTTTATCTACTACTAAGATTATTTCGTGTATATCTGTTCAAGCAAGGGCTTCCCTATACTTCTGTATCCTCACAAGCGCCTTTCTCCAACGATCAAAAAGCCATCTGAATGCTTCAAGCTTCCAAAATTACGTCACTTAGGTGTCCACCAAAAAAAAGGAGAGGAAGAAAAAAGAACAGTACCAGTAATCCATACAACATCTATCAGCTTTGAAAGCATTGTGAAAGTTATATAAGACATTTGCAAGAAAGTTCTAGTTCTTAGTTCAAAACATAACGTTAGTAATGTGACCGTGATAGTACAAGGAAATAAACTGGAAAACCTTCCACTGATACCAAATTAGCATGAAATATATGCCTAGGGAGCTAGAATTAACATTTGCTTTATATATTTCTCTTTTACTCCCACTTTGCAGGACTGCACTCATTTTAGCGATACGGTCCGAAGAAGCAACTATTTACAATTAAGGGATTGAAACTACAGAAAATGGAAGAATGAATGATGCAACTTTAACGAAGAAATTAAAATATGGTGCGACTATTGCAGACATGGTAATTTCTGCAGTAGGCATGGTTTTTGCAGTTACACTGAAGTCTTCTGCAGGGCTGCAGACAGGAGACTGGCCAGCCATGGCTATTACCTTTGAGATTTTGCATTATCATGCTTATTGATTTGTGGAGTAACTCGTGAAATCAACTTTACATTCATTTTGGAAAATTTTACTAATTTTTCAACATACAAATGCAAGAATTTAGAAAGCAAGCAAAGCTACCTGTATTATGCTCCGTATCATAACATAAAAGAAAGATGGCATATGATGCTCTTACAAGAACATGTAATTTGTGTAATCAATACTAACAATAAAAAAGGAAAAAGGGCAAAACATAAAAAAGAAAAAAAGAAAATTGATAGACTGAATGTAGGGTATCTCTTAGTTGAGTTAGGTGTTATCTTGTAGTGGATATATTTGGTCTAAAGGAGGTAACTTTATCAGATCTCTGGATTTTAAAAATGAAGAGCTTATGGCCTTTATGTGAATGGCACACTCCCTGGAATACTATAATCTTTGCCTTCTCAGCCTTAGTGTGGAGAGCACACTCCACTCTATTTTATATACTCCAAATTAAAAAATTGTGTCTCTATTCATGCAAAGTGCTTTCCTTTACTGCATTCCATGTCCACAAGTTCCTCTTTTCAGAAATCATGAAGTCATTTCATAATCAGCAACGGAAATTAAAACAGTACTTCGAATGGTGTCTAGCTCTCAATCTCAGGTTTTGACTCTTCAAAGAGAACCATCATGTTAAAATACTACAAGATAAAAAGTACTAGTTGTTACCAATTATACTGGGAATTGTAACTAGAAATAAGGTTTTAACTGGAAAATTCGGAACCAGTATGAAACTGCAGATTCATTTTGCAAAGTTGGAGATGTGTTAATAAACAAATGAAAGGTTTTCCCAAACATGCAATCAGCAAACAAAAGTAAAAACCAAACCTGCCACCTTGCCTTGTGCTCAGTGCTCACCACACTACTATTTTTTTATGGCACCACTTTCTGCTTAGACTGATTAATATTTAGTCATCCTCTCCTATATATAGGGAAGATTGAGTCATCAAAAACAAGAAGTCCTTCAATTTCTCAAATTTTCTTCATGGCTGCTCAAAACCACGTCCAAATTACCATCCTTAAAGAACATGACAACCAAAACCAAAACCAAGTCCCTGAAGAGGACTTTGAATACTCCCAAAGGGCTCAGTGGCTTCGAGCAGCTGTGTTAGGAGCCAATGACGGCTTGGTTTCAACTGCATCTTTGATGATGGGTGTTGGAGCTGTCCAAAAGAATGTCAATGCCATGATTCTAACCGGCTTTGCTGGGTTGTTTGCTGGTGCTTGTAGCATGGCCATAGGGGAGTTTGTTTCTGTGTACTCTCAACTAGACATAGAGCTTGCTCAAATGAAGAGAGACAAAACAACAGGAGGACTGAACCAAGAACATCAACAACAACAAGAAGGCAACAAGGAGCAGCTGCCAAATCCATTTCAGGCAGCCGTAGCCTCAGCTATTGCATTTTCACTGGGTGCCATTGTGCCAATTCTTGCTGCTGCATTTATAGCAAATCATAAGGTGAGGCTAGCTGTGACTGTGGTTGCAGTGAGCTTTGCATTGTTAGCATTTGGAGGAATTGGTGCTTTTTTGGGGAGAAGTCCTATGGTCAAATCTTGTGCCAGAGTCCTAATTGGTGGTTGGATGGCTATGGCCATTACCTTTGGGCTTACCAAACTAATTGGCTCTACTGGCATGAAGATGTGATGGGAACTTTATGATTCCCGTACCTTGTCCTCTCAAATCATATGTTTAAGAAATTTCTGTTGCAGTGTTGACTAAAATTTCCTGGCTAAGACTAAAATATCTGTGTTATAATTCTGCTGCAAATGCTAAAGAATGGTATTGCCGCATTCTCCGAATTTTATATCTGTCGGAACTGAAAGACTAACTATAACACAAAATCTTGCTTCTTCCATTTGCTGGGTTGAATTTTTTGGTAGCAGACTTGCAGTTTAGGTGAAGTAATACTACAGAACTTTTGGACCATGTTACCACATGCTAGATGAGACATCATTAACAACTTTTATAATGTAAAATTCATTCGTTTAAGCACTTTGAAAACAATTGGAGGTACTATTTTATAAAATTTGAAGTACTCTATTCCATAAGCACCACGATCCCAAACATTGCTTCGTTACTTAATGAGGAACGCATTCAAATGACAATTCCAAATACACTTTTTTGATTGAACGTTAACATTTACTTTTATATATACATATATATATGGTGCAAGCCAGGCAAATAAGGTAGTATCCCAACCAAGATTTTCTAGGCCTGCTAACCCATCAAGTTATAGCTGGGGAAATAGGTATGGTTTCCACATCCAGAAATAGGTCCATAGCTGGAGAAACCTGGAATTTACTATGTTAACTAAATACCTACAACAACAACAACAACAACCCAGTATATAATCCCACTTAGTGAGGTCTGGGGAGGGCAGTGTGTACGCAGACCTTACCCTACCCTGGGGTAGAGAGTCTGTTTCCAAATAGACCGCCGACATCCTTCCCTCCAAGAACTTCCCACCTTGCTCTTGGGGAGACTCGAACTCACAACCTATTGGTTGGAAGTGGAGGTTGCTTACCATCAGAGCAACCCCTCTTGTCAAAATGGTAGAAAAGGGAGAAAACTGAACCAATATGCTTCGCCAAAGAGGAGTTCTGGTGAGGAAACGACAATCCCCTATTAAAACACTCAATTACTCAAAACCTCCCAAATTATTATGATTAAAGGCGATTGCCAGCAGTAGAAAATTGCAGTATTTAAAATTAGAGCAGATATGACAGAGATCAAGATGAAACAAGGCACTTTAAAAGGACCACGTCAAAATTGGCAGCCAAAAACACGATTATCTTATTCTTTTCTTTTCTTTTCTTTTTTGGGATTGTTTTGCATACCTCTAATACTCTCATCTATAACTTTATCACAGATAGCAGACCACAATGAAGAGACAAGTATAACTTGAAAAAATAATAAGAAGCAACGGAATATGAAGAACTAACTAGAGATTAAGAAAAAGGACAGAGAGAAGAAGTGAAAGGAAAAGCAACAGACATAAATACTATTTGAGTCATAAACATGCATGAAAACAAGTAGCTATAAGCAAACATAGAGATTCCCTTAATTAACCAGACATTTTGAGTGCCTTAAGAAGATCAGGGCCCACCTCTTCTATATCATCATCTCTGAAGAAATCTTCTAGTCTCTTCTGCAGCCTTTCCTCTTCGTCTTCGATTTCATCATAATTACGTTCCTTTAACTTTGCGGCCGCCACTTTTCGCTCAAAATCCAGAGCGTCTTCGCGGCAGCCGCAGCGGCACTCAACTCTAACCCTAGTAAACATTTCTTCAGCCAACAGCCTTAGTGTGGATTCATCACAGCTACAGTAACAAGTGAATAGGGACGACAGTCCCAGATTCCCAAACACAAGTGTAAGATCAGAAGGTGATTGATACGGAGCAAAGAGAGGATGCTTGTGGAAGTTGTACATTCAGCAGAGAAGATAATACATAACGGTTAAGTATTAGGATATAAGAGTAGATAGATGTTTCAAGGGTGTTCACTTAAGTCCCTTATCTTTTAAAATAGATAGTTTTCTAATTACACATTGGCCTCTTAATTTCCTTTGGCTGTGCAAATTAGGTGACATCAAGATCAATTTTGAGAAGCTTTTTATGCACTTTCTCTACCAAGGGAAGTCTGTCACACTATAGGGTATTTACCCTTCATTCAAAATTGTTTATGCCAAGGCTTTGAATAATATTTATGTTGATACTACTCGGATTTTTATGATCACAATCTGCTCTGCCAATATACCCCAAATTATAGACTCACAGGACTATGAGGAAATCCCAGTGCCAATTCAATCATTGCTTAATGAATATGGAATGCTCTTCCAGGAACCTAAACATTTGCCTCCTTCAAGATGAGTATTTTACCATCACATTCCCTTAGTAGAAGGCAGTTCACCTGTTAATTCTCGACCATACAAGTACTCCTCAATACAGAAGAATGTGATAGAAGACATGGTGCAGGAAATAATGGCTCAAGGAATCATACAGTATAGCTCTAGATCTTATGCATATCATATGGTCTTAGTTGGAAAAAACGATGGATCGTGGCAATTGTGTGTTGATTATAGGGCTCTAACAAGGTCACTATTAAGGACAAATTTCCCATACCTATCATTGAAGAGTTATTGGATGAACTTGGAGGATCATAAATCTATTCAAAGATAGATTTAAGAGCAGGCTATCATCATATTAGGATGGCACCCTCTGATGTACACAAAATAACATTTAAGACACATTCAGGACAATACGAATACTTGGTCATGCCATTTGGATTTACCAATGCTCCTTCTATCTTTTAAGGACTTATGAACCACATATTTCAAGCATATTTGAGGAAGTTTATCCTGATGTTCTTCGATGATATCCTAGTTTTCAGCAAAACCTTGGTTGAGCATGTGCAACACCTCAGAATCACCTTCGATTTATTAATCTAACACCAACTTTTTGCTAAATAAAGTATGTGTGTGTGCATCAACTAGGATTGAATACTTAAGGCACTACATTTCTACTGAAGGAGTGACAACAGACCCCAAGAAAATAGAGGCAATCCAAGGCTGTCTTGAACCTATGAACATCAAACAGTTAAGAGGATTTTTTGGGCCTAGCTGGGTACTACATAAGGTTCATCAGAGGATATGGAGTTCATAGCAAACCACTTACTAATTTACTCAATAAAGACAATTTCAAATGGTCTCCTCAAGCCCATTCAGCTTTTGAGAAGCTCAAAAAAGCACTCACCTCTGCACCAATGCTGGTATTACCTGATTTCTCTATACCATTTGTAATGGAGTCTGATGCTTGCAGCATTGGCATTAGTGCAGTTTTAATGCAAAAAGGTCAGCCAATAGCCTACTTGAGCAAGGGCCTCTCGTCTCAGCACCAAACACTATCAGTGTATGATAAAATAATTATTGGCATTGGTCATGGCTGTAAACAAATGGACTCAATACCTGACTGGCAAGCCCTTTACAGTGAAAACTGATCAAATGGTTGTTAAATTCCTTCTTGAGCAGAAGCTGAATACAGGTTCACAATTGAAATGGATAGCTAAGCTAATACAGTATGACTTTATAACCTGTATAAGAAGGGTAAGGAAAACAATGTGGATGATGCTCTGTCTAGATTACCAGCAATTGAACTAGCTTCCCCTACCCTCTCCTCCATTCAGACTAACCTGCTAACACTAATCATTCAAAGCTGGGAATTAGATACAGACCTGACTGCCTTGATGCAAACTCTAAAGTAAGGGACAAAAGTACAAGTCTACACCTTTCTTCATGATCAACTTAGGAGAAATGGCAAGTTGGTGATCAGCCCAGATCCCGACTTGAGGAAGACCATTATGCAGTTGCAGCATGATTCCCTTGTAGGAGTACACTCTATCTGGTTGGTGCTCATACCTCTCTTATGTTGAGTGGTGGTATAATACTACCTTTCACTCTTCCATACAAACTGCACCCTATGAGGCTCTTATGGCCAACCTCCACCTCTCTATTTGCCCTATGTAGCAGGTGACTCGACTATAGAAGAAATTGATAGAAGCCTATTGACAAGAGAATTTAAACTGCAACCACTCAAACATCATCTCCTGCGAGCACAACAAAGAATGACTGCTCAGGCTAACAAGCATCTCTCAGATACACAATTTAAGGAGGGTGATTGGGTTTGCCTCAAAATTCAGCCTTACAGGCAAGTGATATTATCAGGTTCTCATTTCTCAAAACTTTTAGCTAAACACTATGGACCACACCAAATTTTACAAAAGATTGGCCCTGTTGCGTGCAAATTGTCCCTTCCACCTCAGTTACTTCTACACCCCACATTTCATGTTTCCCAACTCAAACTATGCCACCACTTACCTGCAAACATCTCTCACCCTTTCGTACTTGACATATTCAGCCCTTACTGCCCAAATCCTTAGAAAATCATCGATAGGCGCATGGTACAAAAAGGGAATAAGGCAGTCACTCAAGTTCTGGTGCAATGGGATCAATTACCTCCTGAACAGGCTACTTGGGAAGATTATCACTCCCTCATGGTTAGGTTTCCTTCCTTCCTTCCTTGAGGACAAGAAAGATTATGATAGGGGGGATCTGATACGGAGTAAAGTGAGGATATTTGCGGAAGTTGTACATTCAACAGAGAAGATGATACATAACGGTTAAGTCGTTAGGATATAAGAGTAGATAAATGTCTCAAGGTGTTCACTTAAGTCCCTTATATTTTAAATTAGATAGTTCTCTAAATTACACATTGGCCCTTTAATTTCCTTTCTCAGATATAAACACTACTAGAAATCCGAAAAAAAGTGACCACAAAAAGCGACCAAAGTTGGTCGCTTACAGGTCAAAAAGCGACCAAACTAGGTTGGTCGATATTTTGCTGGTCCCTTTACCTTAGGACCAAAGTTGGTCCCTAATTAGCGACCAACTTTGGTCTCTAAGGTAAAAGAACCAAATATTCCGGGTAAACAATATACCGACCAATTTTGGTCGCTTTATTATTTTAATAATATAAATTTAGCAACCAAAGTTGGTCTCTATTCTTAAATTACATTTTTTTTATTTTATTATTAATCAAAATATAGCGACCAACTTTGGTCTGTAAACAAAATATTGTATTTTAAAATCTGAAAAATAGAGACCAAAGTTGGTCGCTATTTTTTTAATTTTTTTAAACATAAGCGACCAACATTGTTCGCTAATTTCGAGAATTTAATTATTTTTTATACATAAGCGACCAGAGTTGGTCGCTATTTTCCAGAAAATATATTTTTTTAGTAGACTAGCGACCAAAGTTGGCCGGTTTTTGAGAAATCTGGGTTAGTTAGTGACCAACCTTGGTCGCTATTGCCCAGAAAATTAATTTTTTAAAGAGAAAAGCGACCAACAAGCGACTAAATTTGGTCACTTTTCTGGGTATAATTTTGGCAGAAACTGCCAATTCTGGCAGCTACACCACCTGCCAGCATATCAAATCCCCATTAAAAGCGACAACAACAACTATACCAACAACAACAATAACAACAACAACAATATTAACAATAACAAAGTATAAAGTTCAATAGAACTAACACATTAAGCTAACCAAACTAAGTTAACTATTATTACAGGCCCATTTGAAAACTGATTCTATTTGTCTAGTTCAAAGTGTATAAAAGTCAAGGATTATTTTGTACATCATTATCATCATCGTCTGATGAACTTTCATCACCAAGACAGTATCCAGAAGGGTGTACTTATCGAGGAGGGGAAGAACAATCACGGGGAGGACGGGAGGAACAAGCACTTGGAGTATGGGAGGAATGAGCACGGGAAAGACGAGCCTCTGGTGATGACTCACGAGACCGGGGAATCAAAAAATTGCCAGAAGCTAAGAGAGATTTGATCTGTTATTGCATGCCAATGTACTGAGCATCTCTAAGCTTTTCTCTTCCCTTGGCCGCTTCTAGCTCGGATGTGAGCTTTGTCACAGTCTCCCGCATAGCGGAGAGGCTCTCCCCATCAAGTAGCTCGGCTTGCGAGGAAGTCCCTATTCCTTGAATTTCACACTTATAGCGATGGAATTTCTTAGTAGGAAGCCCGTATACCTTCCCCCATTTTGGATCGCCAGCAGCCTCCGTCCATATTCTTTCAGCATCCTCGTCCGAAGGTTGGATTGGCTCGCCCGACTCATTAGGTGGCTGACTGCGTATGAATTCCTCCAGTTCAGTTGTGAAGCGACCCTATAAGAAAAATTACATTGAATTAGTATTTCAAAATTTATATAAAAGTAAATCAAAATACTTAATGAAAAGTGAAAACTTACATGTACAGTCGAGGCACAGCCCTCGACCCACATTTCTTGATCCGTCTCTTTCTTCTTCTTTAAAATATGAGTCTCCTTGAATAGCTCATCTTGGTTCATCGGACGCCCCAACTTCTTTTCTTGAAAACTCATAAATTGTAGTTAATAAACATAATAGATATACTTTGAAAATTAAAATAAATTAAGCAATTACGTACCATTCTTCTTTTCATTGTCCCTAGGCTGATCGCACCTCCAGTGTGCAAGGATCCTCCCTTCTCAGATGCGCGAGCTCTTTTTCCTTTTTCGCTCTTCTTTAAGAACTTTGCGGTAAGCCATTGCCTTTGCAAATCCTCCCATAAATTTTGAAGTAACCAGTCAGGCTTCTAGTTCAACTTTCTAGCTTTGGAGAAATAATGCGAGAACCGTTTGCGAGCTTTAAGATGAAAATTTGCAGCCACTTTCGCGCTATAGAGGTGTTCCCATACACACTTGCTCTATATTTCTAAAGTTAAGTATTATATGGAAATATCATAAATATAAATAATTATACAGCTTAAAAGAACATTTATACCTTAAATTAATTGAAAATTTGCTCCTTCAACGAGAATGGGAATTCACTCCAAGTTGCATGAGGGCCATCATAAAGCTTTCTGGTGGCTTTGGTGATTATCTTCGTAGTAATATTACTAGGGATGAACCTGCAATTTAATAAAAAACCCACATTAATATCTTAGTAAAAACTGTACACAACAATAATCGTAAAAATAACAAATAAATCTTACCCATCACCCTCAGGGACTATGATGATCCTTCCATATTGATCATAATGCACCTCCTCGTCATCAACAACATCACCGTCCGAAGCATGTATATTAGAGGCATGTGTGGAAGGTGTAGGGGGGTCAGAGCTAGTATCTCGCAGGCGAAGGCTAAAATAGATGGAGTCCCTGATGAAGATGGTGCGATCCCTGTGACTGCGACATAGCTGTATGGACCGCAAGTGGCTGTGACACTGATAGTTGTGACCCGAGTGGCTGTGACCCGAATGGTTGTGACACTGATGGTTGTGATCCATGTGGATGTGACATGGATCGATGTGATCCATGCGATGCAGATGGCTGCGATCCACGTGGTCGTGAGGCAGCTGGACTGTATGTCGGACGTATAGTCCTATGGCCCTGTGACAAAAGACCTGGTGTCTGCTCGAAGGTGTAGGGCTAGTGATGCTGTGGCAACTCAGAATAGACCTAGGGTGGAGGCAAAGACATAGGCATAGGCATAAGTATGGGTGTTTAATGGGTGGGTCGGGCCGGGCCAGGCCTCTATGTTTTGGACCCGTACGGGTTACAGTCCGGGCCAATTCCGGGTTGGTTCTTAACGGGTTTAACGGATTCGAGTTCATTCGGGTAAAATTGAACCGTAAGGGTTATGGGTTGATGGGGCCGGGCCGGGCCGGGTTTAGTGTATTTTTAATTTATTTTTTTTGAAATTTTGTATAAATATTGTAAGTTATATTAATACAAAGTACTAACATAAAGAATACAAGGAAGATGAGAAAAAATTGCACTTATTGCAAGTGCTACTTTTATTTCATAATTCAAACTTACAAATTGAAAGTTTTACATTTTTAACAACAAGTAAATTCACCACGGGTTTTAAATATATACCTCTAAAATGCAATGTTACACCTATATACATACTGTAATTTTCGACATAGTTTTGCCCCTGCCCTTATTTACATGGTTGACTGATCACATAATTGAATTGACAATATGAACAGATAAACAAAACACATAATACAAATAGGTAAAAAAAAATACCTTAGAAATCAACCAGGCTTTTTACATGCGTTCAACAAAGTTAGATGAACTATCAACTGCTGATGCTCTTACCACAAATATTCTGGGTATTTGCTTTAATCTAGGGTTTCCAGGGAAAATCAATTGTAATCCTCTCGGTGTTGCAAATCGATTAATAACATTTGATTTTGCAGTAATTATGGATCTATAAGAACATGTACAAGTACAGCTACTTGCCATTTTCCCCTTCTTTTTTCCTGTTCAATTTCTTGCCCACAAATTTCGAAAAAAAAAAAACTAGCCGTTTGAACCGGGCTGGGCTGGGTCGGTTAACCCGATAAGAGTTACTGTTCACTCTTCCGGGTTCAACCGGGTTGGCTACCCGTTTTCAAAAATATAAACGAACCAACCCCCCAACCCCCTACCCAGCCCAGCTCAGCCCAGCCCCCTCTTACCAGTCCGGGCCGGTTCCGGGTTTATTCGGTCTGGGCCGGTCCAAAACTGGGTCAACCTGGCCCGTTTAACACCCATAGGCATAGGCATCTCTGAAGAGGGTGGAAAAGATTGAGTATTATCTTCTACCCTCCTCTTTGATTTCCTAGCCTTTTCTCGACCCCGAGAACCAGTAGGATCATTGTTACCTCGACCCTTGCCTGTCATCTTCATAATATAATACATATTTAGATTGAAACATATAAAGAAACTAGTAATAAACGAGAGTTATTAAAGATACCAACTTTTTAAAGCTCATCGACATATTGTTCCTCGCCCAGAATTCTTCTTCCTCACTAGTTTGAGCTTCATCAGTTGATTCTTCTTCCTCATTTTCTATAATTCTTACTTCATTTATATCAACTTCTTCCAATATGTTAGGATGTTCCAAATCATTTGCTAATACTTCGTCCACTATTTGATGAACACTGGAGATATCGTTTTGATATGCAACATCAAACACATTCTCGACTTCCACCCTACCTACATGCTTAGTTTTTATTACAACCCACCAATCGGACTTATTCCGCCGCAATGGATAAGCAGCATAATACACTTGCCTAACATTATGTGCAATTATGAAAGGATCATAGCGATCATACTCCCTCGTATAATTAACCTCAATTATGTTGTATTGATTATGTACTCTTGTACCTCTTGTTGGATTTGGGTCAAACAATTTACATCTAAAGAGTATCAATTTCTTAAATGGCCAACCTGTTTATTCTAGTTCTATTATTTCTTTGAGCACACCATATAAATCAATATCTTCAACTTGGTTTCCATTACCACCTTGAACCCACACCCCACTGTTGTTGCTATTTTTATTTTTAGAGTAATCCTCTGTATGAAACTTATAACCATTCAAAACGTACTTAGACATTGTTGTGACCTCAAGCCCAGGTCCACAAGATATATCTTTCAAAAATTGATTTACACCATTATTTAGATCATTTACCTACTTATTGTTAAAAAAAATCATAAGTTAGCATAACTTCCAAACATTGTTTACCTACATAGTGTTAGAATATTTTAAGGATAAACTTACAAATTGTTTGAACCATGTATCAAATCTCGTATATACAGCATCATGGCCAAATTGACCCAAGAAGTGACTGTGACACATCAAATATTTTTAGTAGTTGCATTGAGATGTAATCGCAGTAATTTTTATATTTTGATAACTACTAAATCAATACTTACTTGAGAAATGGTACAACTTCGGGACAATTTAGCAACACATGAAGTGTAGCTGACTTGAACTCCATATCACTCAAACTTCTCTTTCTAACATCCTTAGAACATTGGCCTGGTTAGCGGATATAATGGATCATTCACACATTCGACCGTGTGCCTGTTGGGCCTATTCCTAGCACATGACACATCACTCTCAAAATAATAACAAAAATGAGCAGTTTTCTTTGCAAGATAAGCTTCGCATACAGATCATTCAATCATATTCCTCTGCTTAACAAATTGTTTGCATTTTCCAATTGTCCTACATAATTTCATATTAACCAAGAACATTCAGATAAAATAGAAAATTACATCAAACTTATAAATTACCTCTCAAAGGGATACATCCATCTACATTGAACATGCCCTTTGAGTCATGCCTCGTGTACAAGGTGGATTGGAAGGTGTTCCATCACATAAAAAAAACCACATGGAAATATCTTTTCCATCTTAGTAGAAGTTACACGAATGTTCTAATCCATCTAGATTAGGTTTTCTTCCCTTAATGTGGAAGAACACAAGTCTTTGAAAAAAAAAACTAATCTCTGTGATGGGTTTCCAGATTCTTTTAGGCAAACCACAAAATGCAATAGACACTAAGGTCTCCATGAAAACATGACAGTCATGACTTTTCAAATGGCTCAACTTCCCTACCTCCATATCAACTTTTGTCCCAAGATTCGACGCATAACCCTCAGGCATCTTCAATTTCATTACCCAATCACAAATTTGCCGTCTTTCCTCCAAAGTGAATATGTAACTTGCTTTGGGTTTGAACACCTTACCATTATTTGTTGTCTGCAAGTATAATTCAGGCCGCCTGCAATATTCTTGTAAGTCCATTCTAGCCTTCGGGTTATCCTTTGTTTTACCTTTAATATCCATCACTGTGTTGAACAAATTGTCAAAATAATTCTTCTCAATATGCATGAAATCAAGGTTGTTACGGAGATGATTATCCTTCCAATAAGGCAACTCCCAAAATATACTCTGTTTCGTCCAATTATGAGTAACACTGTATCCGGGGAATCTATAAGGTGGAGCTTCAGTAACTTTACTGAAGCTCTGGACCCTCTCCCAAATTTCCTCACCTGAAAGTATAGGAGGTGGAGAATCATATTCCATTTTATTCTTTTTGAATGCATTTTTCATCCTTCTAAACTCATGATCAGGAGGCAAGAATTGGCGATGACAATCAAACCATGATTGCTTTCGGCCATATTTCAAAGTGAACGCTTTACTATTTTCCATGCAGTAAGGACAAGCTAGCTTCCCAGCAGTCATCCACCCAGACAACATTCCATACGCAGGAAAATCATTAATTATCCACATTAAATTAGCGAGCAAATTGAAATTCTTCTTGGTTGATATGTCATATGTTTCAATACCATCGTACCACAATTGTTTTAGCTCATCAATCAAAGGTTGCAAATATACATCAATCAAACTTTTCGGATTACGTAGACCGAGAATAATACAATTTAAGAATATATATGGACTAGTCATGCACAACTCGGGTGGTAGATTATAAGGTGTAAGAAAGACAGGCCAACATGAATGTGGTGTCGCAGATACAGAAAAAGGCGTGAAGCCATCCGCACACAGACCTAACCGAATATTCCTTGGTTCACTAGCAAAATCTGGATATGTCCTATCAAAGTGCTTCCAAGCTTCTCCATCTCAAGGATGACACATAACACCAGGTGGTCTTCTATTTTCAAAGTGCCATCTCATATGAGGAGTAGAACCCATCGACGCATATAACCTCTTTAACCTAGGTATAAGAGGTAAATAATGCATCGACTTGATAGCGACCATATTCCCGCTGGAAATCCTATTTAAACGAGGCTTTTCGCAAAATTTACAACTGTCTAAAGTTGCATCATCTTTATAATATAACATGCAACCATCTTCACAACAATCAATTCTCATTGACGAAAGTCCTAACTTAGAAACTAATCTCTTTGCCTTATAGAATCACTAGGTAATTTGATATCAGGGTCAACTATTTCACTCATAAGGTCAATGAAAGAGTCTATGATTGCTTGAGAAATATTCCAATCAGATTTGATACTTAGTAATCTAACTGCAACAGACAACTCGGAGTGCGAACTTCCATTACGTAGTGGACAACTAGCTTCCTCTAACTGTTCATAAAAATATTTTGCGTCATCATTAGGAGTTATTTCAACATTTTCATTGGGCTCACCCCTATAGAATCACGATTTGTATTCTCCACAGACCTACTACTTTCACCCACAACCATGTTATGAAATATCCCATGGCTACCATCGATCTCTCCATGATTAGTCCATACAAAGTAATTTTCTATAAACCCCTTCCTATAAAGATGATGCTTAACTTCCGCCGGTTTTTCAAACTTCATACAGTCGCACCTAACACAGGGGCGCCTAATTACTCCTTCAGTTAGGTATGGTGGAAGTGGCATTGCATGTCTAATAAAGTCATCCACCTCTTCTACAAAATCCTCTCGCAATCCCTATCGATTAGGATAATTCCTATTGTACATCCAAGTACGATGTTTCATCTATACAAATAAAACAAGAACAAATTAATTTAGTCCTAAAAGTCCAGTATGACTTTAAGTTCATAATTTATACATTAATAAACTCCTCCCTTTAATTCTTTTTCTTTCTTTATTGGATTAGAATCTATAGCAACCCTCGATATTTTTTATCTTATAAATGTATAATGCATAGTTTAAAGCATGAATTTAGTCAAATTAATTTTAGTCCTATATATTTCATTGTTATCTCAAATAAAGAACAATATTAAGACAGAAAATCAACGTATATGAAAACAAATGAATAAACAGATCTTGCTCCTCTTCTAAGACAATGTATTTACAAGTACTCTTATTTAGGTATTGCTAATGTATGAATTGTTTCATTTCACAATTGAATTCAACATAAATTAATACAAGAACTAAAAGTTCATAATTTCTACCTTAAGTTCATAAATCTAATGTAATTCAAACCAAAAACTCTAATACTAAATAGACAAGTACTCTTATTTAGCTATTGCTAATGTATGAATTGTTTCATTTCACAATTGAACTCAATATAAATTAATACAAGAACTAAAAGTTCATAATTTCTACCTTAAGTTCATAATTTCTACCTTAAGTTCATAAATCTAATGTAATTCAAACCAAAAACCCTAATACTAAATAGACAAGTACTCTTATTTAGATATTGCTAATGTATGAATTGTTTTATTTCACAATTGAACTCAATATAAGTTTACTTCTATTTAAAGTGAGATTTTTTAATACTAAAAATAGTGAATAAGTCAATAAACAATTACATTATCCCCAACTTGGTAATGTTATCCCCAAATTAGTAGGTAAAACTAGATATTTTAATTATTAAATTTTATTTCAATTTATATTTTGACGGTCTCCACTACTCATTCCCATAATCTTCTCAAAGGGCACTTCTGAATTACCAACATATATGTTTAATTTAGCTACAATTATCATAGATTTAATTTTGCTAAGAACAATTAATTTTTACAAATCAAACTAGGAGGACTTAAACAAAATTAGTGTATTTCAAAAAAAAAAACAAAGTAAGGAGAGGAAAATACCTACCTGGGAAGTGGAGGTCGCCGGTTATGGAGACACCGGAGAGGGAGGTTGTTGTTGGAGCTGTTGCTGCTACTGCTAGGGCGTCGGTGGACCTGAGTAGCGGGCTGGGTGGGGGGAGGGAGACGGAGAGGGGAGGTTTGAGTGTGAGAGAGAAAAGAGAGAGTTTGGGGAAATTTTTTGAAGAAAATAAGAGAATGGGAAGAGGAAACCCGATTTTGACTCTGGAATTAGAAATAGCGACCAACGTTGGTCACTATTTTGGTAGCTAATTAAGTTTTGACTGTTTTGACTGTTTGACCAATATATTTACAAGACATAATTAGTGATAAATTAATTTTTAAAAAAAGGTTTATGTCATTTTTAGGTGTAATTCTTGACAAATTTAATATTTAAAACAGTTGAAGCTATTCTTATAAACTTATTAGTTAATCAGTCCCGCAACCAATTTCTCGTGTCCTTCTACTATTCGCAAGTAACAACTTGTTTGGATGGTTATTAAGTAGTATTACATTGTTACCTCGGAAAGTCCTAATTTACGAAACAACTAAATTGGTGTGTTAAATTATTTCTTATTTTTCTTTTCAATTATACATTTACTTTCTAATTTAATTGCTAATATATTTACAAGACATAATTAGTAATAAATTAATTTTAAAAAAAAAGGTTTATATCATTTTTAGGTGTAATTCTTGACAAATTTAATATTTAAAACAGTTGAAGCTATTCTTATAAACTTATTAGTTATAGTACAATAAAATATAGTCAAACCAAACAATAAAAATATTATTTGACGAAGCAATCTATATATTCAAACGTTATATCCATAAAATGATATGCTAGAATACAATCTGTTATATGAGGTAGGTGTTATCTTATAGTGGATATATTTGGTCTAAAGGAAGTAACTTTATTAAAACTATAGATTTAAAAAACGAAGAGCTTGTGAGCTTTATGTGAATGGCACACTCCCTGGAATACTATAATTTCTGCCTTCTCAGCCTTAAGTGTGGAGAGCACACTCCACCCTATCTTAATATACCAAAGAAAGTAGGTCCTGTATCTCTATTCATGCATGCAAGTGCTTTCCTATACAACATTCCATGCTCACAATCCACATTCTAGGAATTGTCACTGGAAATGAGGTTTAACCGAAAAGATGGTGAATCAATGGCAGATATGAAACTGCAAACTCATTTCTCAAAGTTAAAATCTGTTAATAAACAAACAAGCTTTTAGCAAACAGCTTGTGCTCACCACACTACTATAACTTTATGCAGGGCCGGCTTGAGGCCAAAGCAAGCAAAGCATTAGCTTGAGGCCCCAAATTGTAGGGGCCTCAAAATTTCTTTAAATTAGCTTTATGGTTTAAAGATATTAAAAAATATTGAATTTTTTAGAAGAAAAAAGTTTTAAAAAAAAATCATAAACTTTGTAATTCATGCTGACCAAAAAAAAAATTAAAGAAAAGGAGAGCGTAGTGAACGCTTACTATAATGAAATGCGTATAAAAATTTGATTTATTGGCAATACAAGTTTCCTTTTAATCTTGTCTTTCTAATTCATATTTATACTCATGGTCTTTTTTTTTTTTCATAAGCATTTATAAATTGTGTCAAACAAAAAAGTTCATTTAGAAATTCGAATTGCATATTCCTTTCGTCCCAATTTATGTTAGGTTGTCCTTTAAAATTGTTGTCTAAAAAAATATGAGTCATATAATTAGAAACTCAAAAAAATTTCAAACTTTAATATAATTACAATCTCAAAAAGGCGCTCTCAATAAAGTATTAGCAAGAGTAATACTTACAATCTTCTATGAAACTCCATGAACATGAAATTATTCACGCATCCGTTTTTTTCAGTACAATTCAACATATTATATTAGGTTATTTTCAATTTATTCTAGATATTCACCAATTAGTGTTACTTAATGGAATGGACTATAATTATTGTTTAAATTAATCGGAAGGTGTAAATATTTTTGACACTGTCAATGCTCAAAACTTAAACTATTACGTTACGTACGTTCATTTCTTTTTCTTATTTGTGATGATTGCCAAATCAAAATGTTCACGTTGAGTTCCGGACCTCAACACTGATAATCCATCAATTTATTCTTTGTGCTCTTCTTCCTAGTTTTTTTGTGTGTGTGTGTGTGAAATGATTAATTTAGACAAGAGGGGTTGCTCTGATGGTAAGCAACCCCCACTTCCAACCGAGAGGTTGTGAGTTCGAGTCTCCCCAAGAGCAAGGTGGGAAGTTCTTTGAGGGAAGGATGCCGGGGGTCTATTTGGAAATAGCCTCTCTACCTCAGGGTAGGGGTAAGGTCTGCGTACACACTACCCTCCCCAGACCCCACTAAGTGGGATTATACTGGGTTGTTGTTGTTGTTGTGAAATGATTAATTTGTTGTTTAGAAAGCAATTTTTTTTGTTAGGGTACAAATTTTATAAAATAAATTTAAGGGCCTCTTAATATAATTTCGCCTAAGGCCACGAGATCATTTGAGCCGCCCCTGACTTTATGACCACTTTCTGCTCAGGGTGATTATTTATTAGACATCCCGCTCTATGTATAACCATCAGAGGGAATATTGATTCTTCATAAACAAGAAATCCTGAACAAGAAGTCATCCTTTCTTAAACAATTCCTCAAATAGTTTCTTAATGGCTGCTCAAAATGATGTCCAACTTACTGACCTTAAAGAACATGATAACCGGAACCAAAACGAAGTACCTGAAGAGGATTTTGACTACTCCCAAAGGGCACAATGGCTTAGAGCTGGTATATTAGGAGCCAATGATGGATTGGTTACAACTGCATCTTTGATGATGGGAGTTGGAGCTGTCCAAAAAGACGTTAACGCCATGATCCTAGTCGGCTTTGCAGCACTGTTTGCTGGTGCTTGTAGCATGGCTATAGGAGAGTTTGTTTCTGTGTACTCTCAACTAGACATAGAGCTAGCTCAAATTAAGCGAGAGAACACAATAAGAGGACAGAATCATGAAGAGCAAGGAGAAGAAGACAAGAAGGAAGGACTCCCAAATCCATTTCTGGCAGCCATAGCTTCAGCTGTTGCATTTTCATTGGGTGGCATAATACCAATACTTGCTGCTGGATTTATATCTAATGGCTGTGGTGGTGGCTGCAGTGAGCTTGGCATTGTTTGTATTTGGAGGGGTTGGTGCTGTTCTTGGCAGAATTCCTACAGTTAGGTCTTGTGCCAGAGTTTTAATTGGTGGTTGGATGGCTATGGCCATTACTTTTGGGCTTACCAAACTGATCGGCTCTGCTGGAATGGAGATGTGATTGAAACTTTATGTTCCTGTCTCTTTTCCTAGTTTAGAGTCATCTTTTAAAGAAATTTCTGACCTGTTAGACCAAAACTCCTGGATAAGACATGAGTTGTAGCAGAGTTGCAGTTCAAGTTGAATTAACATACTACAGAAGAGTTTATCTGAACCACAAACTAATCCTCTATGGAACCACAACAACCTGTGACTAAGCAATAACACAGGTCAACAAATTAAAGTTAAAAATAATAAAAATGGCAAACATAACATCTAATAAAGCATATGGATGATCACCGGACTCCCGACTGTCAGGGAAATGGATCTGAAGCTACTGTCAGTTAATGGATTTTCCCGTACAAAAGAAGACGGAAAACAACAACTATGCCTCAATCTCAAGCAATCTTGGGTCGTTTATATGAGTTGTCACCTGACCAAAATTGTTTCATGCAAACTGATGTCCAAGGTGCTTTCAACGAAGGAGAGAGATGGAGCCAAGCAAATGCGCCTGAAAGGTATAAGTTCAAGGACTCCGGCATTTTGAAGAAGCGCTTCTTCTCATTGATATTTTCCATATCTCTATTCAAGCAAACTCCACCCAAATGTTATCTACTACTAAGTATATGTCACGACCTATTTTCTAAACAAGCCGAGACCGGCATTCGATCACAAAACATGATCGAGCGAACCATCTCTGCTTATCCAATCTATTATAGCTCCACACTTTATACGCAACAAAGCAATACTCTAACCAAATACTTTTGATTAATTTAAATATTTAAACAAATCAACTCCAAAAGTTATTATAAAATAACATCTGAATCTCAACCCAATGACTATGTCTGTGAAGCCTCTATTGATAAACTGACGCACTGCTAAGGACATGAGATTTCCTGGACAGTTCTCTAAGTAAACAAAGAAATAACTAAATAAAGATGACTCTAAGGAATACTCCACGAACAAAAGCGGAGCTCACCAATATCACTGGAAGAGAAGGAAGTCCTAACTCGTAGCCTGCTCACCTGCAAATCCGGTTCCTACGTTGTACCGCAGACCAACGTAGGTTCCCAAAAGAGAATGTCAGTACCATCCATTGTACTCAGTGAGTCTCAACAACAAGGGGAGAAACTTTAATAATATATGCATTATGAGCAAAGGTTCTAAATGCATGTAAAACATAAAGCTTATAAGAATAATTCTAAATAATTGCATAATAGCATTTATGAATATTCTAAAAGAAATTCTTTTCTTTTTCTTGCTTGAAAAAAAAAATACTTCACTTTATACTTTGGGAGTTCCAACTATCCTGACTTAATTCTGTCTCAGTCACCGTGTGATCGGCACGGGTTCGATCCCAACCTGATCGAATAGGCCCAATCCACGAGGTGCCACTCTCTTCATGGTTCTCAGTGCTCATGTATCATACCTTAGCATGGCTAAGTAATTTCTCAGCAACGAGACCCTCGGCTCGTGTGCTCCCTACTTTGGCACAAGTAGTTTCAGGAAGTCAACGCCTTGGTCAGGACCCTCGGCCTGGACGATGACCCCTTCTCAGAATAAAGGATACTCCCAAAAATCGTTTCTTTCTAAAACTTCTTCTTGTGACTTTTCAAGTCTAAATCTTTCGAACATACTTATTCTAAAATTCTTGAATGTAAGGTATGGAATAAGAAATAAACATTCAAAACTATTTCTAAATATTCTTGCTTTTTCATGAATTTTCAACATGAAAATGACATATAAGAATAACACAAAAATCTGAAAATTTATGCACATACATCAAAATAATTCATTTAATTTAACAAAAAAAATAATAATTCTAAGCTAATAGGAACTCACTCACTTCAATTAAGCACATATTCACTCTTTTAGCCAATTTATCAAACACTTTGTATGCATACTTTTGTGAATTAAACCACTTTGATAAAGAGTTATATTAACTCACCTCAAAACTTCTCGAGCCAATACGTAAGCCCCAGTCCAATTGACACCAGTCAAACAATTGATTCTACAACAACCAGTGCATTTTAATCAATTTTAAAGCACTACACCTAAATATGCAATTTATTGTTGATATAGAGGAAGAAGGGAATTAACTATTCAATTCTTACTTATTACTATTGTAGCGTAATTGACCATAGGAAGAAGAATTAGTGATTTGTAAGAAACCCTAGATTTTTTTTTTTTTTGATGCCCGCGTGAGCTTCCTGACTCTTTGTTTCGTGCCTTTGCTCTAGTTTTGGTCTAAGGCTTTTGCCTTCTAACTCTTATTGATAATGAGAGAACAAACGTTCTGTTTCTTTATGCTTTTTTTTGTTTGTTTGTTTTCCATAGCCCTTCTATGGGCTTTTAGCCCTTTTTACTTTTTTTTTTTTTAACTAGTATTTAATGATATCCACTTTTAATAATTAATAATATTAAAACTATTAATATTTTCTTAATTGTATATCCAATTTTATATATATATATTTATTTATTTCACTATAGGCAAGATAAAAATAATAGTACTAATAATAATAATAATAATTTAATTCTATAATTAGCGTGTCTCGAAACTCTTATAAATTTGAGGAGTGTTACATTATACTTCCTGTATATCTGTTCAAGCAGGCTTCCCTAAACTGTTGCATCCTCACAAGCCCCTTTCTCCAAAGATCAAATGGCCATATGAGTGCTTCAAGCTTTAAAACATATGTCAGTTTGTCCACTTATAAAAGGAGAGGAAGAAAAAAGAGTAGTACCAGTAATCCATACGACATCTATCAGTTTTGAAAGCATTGTGAAAATTATATAAGACATTTGCAAGAAGGTTCTAATTCTTAGTTCAGAACATAACGTTAATATGTGACCGTGAGAGTACAAGGAAATAAACTGGTTTAACCACCAATGATGCATCTTTCATGAAAATTAAAATATGGTTGGAGTATTGCAGTCATGGTATTTGCTGCAGTGAGCATGGTTCTCTGCAGTTACAGTGAAGTCTTCTGCAGGGCTGCTGACAGCAGTATTGCCTTTGAGCTATTGCATTATCATGCTTGTTCGTTTTGGGGAGTAGACTCGTGAACTTATTCAAAGTTTTTACTACCATTTTCAACTTTCTTTCAACTCCAACTTGCTTAGAAGTAAAAATCAACTTCATTTGGAAATTTTTACTGATTTTTCACTACACAAATGCAAGAATTTAGAAAGCAAGCAAAGCTATCTGTATTATGCTCCGTATCGTTATATAAAAGAAAGATGGCATATGAGGCTCTTACAAGAACATGTAAATTGTGTAACCAATACTACTAAGAAAAATAAAAAAGGGTAAAACATAAAATAAAATTAAAAATTAAAAAAACGATAGACTGAATGCAGGGGTATATCTTAGTTGAGTTAGGTGTTATCTTATAGTGGATATATTTGGTCTAAAGGAGGAAACTTTACTAGATCTCTGGATTTAAAAAATGAAGAGCTTGTGGCCTTTATGTGAATGGCACACTCCCTGAAATACTATAATCTTTGCCTTTTCAGCCTTGTGTGGAGAGCACACTCCGCTCTATTTTATATACTCCACCAAATTAAAAAAATTGCGTCTCTATTCATGCAAAGTGCTTTCCTATACGGCATTCCATGTTCACAAGTCCCTCTTTCCAGAAGTCATGAAGCCATTTCATAATCTGCAATAACAGCTCTTCGTTCGCGTCTAGCTCTCAGTCTCAGGTTTTGACTCTTAAAAGAGAACCATCATGTTGAAATACTACAAGATAAAAAGTATTTGTTACCAATTATACTGGGAATTGTCACTAGAAATAACGTTTTTACTGGAAAATGCGGAATCAGTATGAAACTGCAGATTTATTTTGCAAAGTTGGAAATGTGTTAATAAACAAATGAAAGGTTTCCCAAGCATGCAATCAACAAACAAAATTAACAACCAAAACTGCCACCTAGCCTTGTGACTCAGTGCTCACCACACTACTATTTTTTTATGGCACCACTTTCTGCTTAGACTGATTAATATTTAGTCATCCTCTCCTATATATAACCATCAGAGGGAAGATTGAGTCTTCAAAAACAAGAAGTCCTCCAATTCTTCAAACAATTCTTTAGAAAATTTTCTTCATGGCTGCTCAAAACCATGTGCAAATTACCATCCCTAAAGAACATGACAACCAAAACCAAGTCCCTGAAGAGGACTTTGACTACTCCCAAAGGGGTCAGTGGCTTCGAGCAGCTGTGTTAGGAGCCAATGACGGATTGGTTTCAACTGCATCTTTGATGATGGGTGTTGGAGCTGTCCAAAAGAATGTCAACACCATGATCCTAACCGGCTTTGCTGGGTTGTTTGCTGGTGCTTGTAGCATGGCCATAGGGGAGTTTGTTTCTGTGTACTCTCAACTAGACATAGAGCGAGCTCAAATGAAGAGAGACAAAACAACAGGAGGACAGAACCAAGAACATCAACAACAACAACAAGAAGGCAACAAGGAGCAGCTGCCAAATCCATTTCAGGCTGCCGTAGCCTCGGCTATTGCATTTTCACTGGGTGCCATTGTGCCAATTCTTGCTGCTGCATTTATCGCAGATCATAAGGTGAGGCTAGGTGTGATTGTGGCTGCAGTGAGCTTGGCATTGTTAGCATTTGGAGGGATTGGTGCTTTTTTGGGCAGAAGTCCTATGCTGAAATCATGTGCCAGAGTTTTAATTGGTGGCTGGATGGCTATGGCCATTACCTTTGGCCTCACTAGATTGATTGGCTCTACGGGCTTGGAGATGTGATTGGAACTTTAGGATTCCTGTCCCTTGTCCTGGTTTCAAATTATCTGTTTAAGAAATATATGCTGCATTGTTGACTAAATTTCCTGACTAAGATTAGAATAAATGCAAGAAATATCTGTGTTATAATTCTGCTGCGAATTCTTACGAATGGTATTGTGGCGTTCTCCGTATTTTATATCTGTTGGAACGGAAAGACCAACTACAACACAAAATCTTGGTTCTGTATGCTTGGTTGAATTTTTTGGTAACGGGCTTGCAGTTAAGGTGAAGTAACACGTTGTAGAACTTTTGAACCATGTTGCTATATGCTAGATGAGACATCATTAACACCTGTCATAATCTAAAATTCATTCGTTTAAGTAAGCACTTCGAAAACAGTTGCAGGTATTATTTTATAAAATTTGAATATTCTATTCCATAAGCACCACGATCCCAAACATTGCTTGGCTACTTGCTGAGGAATGCATTCAGATGACAATTCCAAAAACAGTTTTTATCAATTTTGAATAAAAAATGTGTTCAGAATTTTTATGTACAAGTCATCTGGATTTGTGAATAATTGATACCAAAGCAGGCATGGTGACCTGCTGCCTGCTTATTCTCTCTTCTGTATAGTAGTAAAGTAATAATATGGTGCAAGCTAGGGAAACAAGGTAGTATCCCAACCAAGAATTCCTAGGCCTGCTAACCCCTCAAGTTTTGCAATAATGGCAAGTAGCTACTCTTTTTACTGAAACGAAAGAGAACCCTATCGACTACACTTCATTATCGGCATAGAAAAATATTGCCCGAGGTTCCTTCAACTTCCACTCCATCTTGCTCTCAATATTACTATGTCTTTATGATACAAGTAAAATAGCTGGTAAAGCAAGGATGGGGAATTAGTCAAGCTACATGGTTGCATGAGCTGGCAAAATATCTAGTAAGAGTATTAGTTAGCTAACAATAATAGATTAGCATTAGCATACCTACTTAGCTCAATATACTGGGACCTATATATATTCCCTTGTCTTACACTTTATGGTATGTAAAATGATAAATGAATGAACTATTTCTCTCCCTATATTCTCTTTCTCTCTCGAACTCTTTTCTCGTTCCCCCTATTCCCTTGAATTCCTATTCTCCTCTGATCTCCTCCCCTCTTCTTCTCTTCTCGGATTGTTCTCTACACCTCGATACCAATAATTTGGTATCTCTTTATATGTTGAAATATAAAAGAAGGCGATATATTATGTAGTGAAGTTTACAAAAACTTCGATTGGTAGATAGGGCATAGATCAATATGAAACAAGGCATTTTAAAAGGACCACGTCAAAACTGGCAGCCAAAAACACGATTATTATGTAATTAATAGGAGTACCTCTTATCCTTTTCTTTTTTTTAATTGTTTTGCATACCTTTAATTATCTATAACTTTATCACAGATAGCAGACCACAATGAAGAGACAAGGATAACTTGTAAAAATAATACTTCAAGAAGCAACGGAATATGAAGAAGTGAGAAGATAAAAACTTAGAAAAAGTTAAAAGAAAAGCAACAGACATAGATACTATTTGAGTCATAAACATGAAAACAAGTAGCTATAAGCAAACATAGAGACTCCCTTAATTAATTAATCAAATATTTTGAGCGCCTTAAGAAAATCGGGGTCGACCTCTTCTATATCATCATCTCTGAAGAAATCTTCTAGTCTTTTCTGCAGCCTTTCCTCTTCGTCTTCGATTTCATCATAATTATGTTCCTTTAACTTTCCGGCCGCCACTTTTCGCTCAAAATCCAGAGCTTCTTCGCCCGCAGCCGCAGCGGCACTCAACTTGATACGAGTAGCTTGAGACAGTAGTACCTCACGTTTGCAGAGGTGTACGGAACGGTTAAGTTAGTTACAATGAAGGCTGGAAAGAAGTTTGATAAGTTATTAATTTAGTCCACTTAGTTTTAAATTACAACTTATAGATATTACACACTGTAATTTTCCTTGTCTTATTTATGAAAGGTCCATCTGAGCTATTTTGAGCTAATGTGTACGAGCATAGGTGTAGGAGGTTATTGTACCTCCTCACCCTACCTATATATAGTGTAATCCCTACTTTAGAGGGACGGTGATCAGAGAATATACTCGTCTTCTTTACCCTAGCTAGCTTCTTCTTATTATTTCCTTTTTATTCAATTTTTGCCGCAACTCTTTTTCTTTCTTTCTTCGTTCATCTCCTGTTATTTACTGTTCCATTGTCTAATCGTATCAGTGGTATCAGAGCAATTTCTTGGCTCTGTGGTTATGGCTAACGAAATGAATGAAGTCATGGATGTACTGCACAAGATATCTACAGAGATGTCCGAGTATGCAGCTAGACAGGAGCAGTTGGAAGCTGCTCAAGAACAAAGCAGCAAACAGAAAGAAGAGTCACTAAATGAGCTGAGAGAGGTCCTTAACGAGGTCATACATGGAGGAAAACGGCCCGAGAGAGACAAGAAGTCATTGCTGAGTGAAGGTGAGCTCTATTCTCCTAGTGACAAACTATTTGATTTTGGAGATCTAGCCACACCTAGCTCTGGTAACCCAAGCACCACGACTATGACTGTTTTTTCTTTCCCTGTTAATGTCCCTGCTCAGAACCTTAGGCCAGTTACTACCAACCCTCCAGCCAGTAATGTTCCCTCCTCTACACTCTCATTGACACAGACAACAACCACAGCCACAACTCAAAACCAGCCATAACCTCATTCCCTTCGTTCAGTCATGGTAAACACCCCACTTATACAGTACTCTCAACCCCAGCCCTATGTACCTCCTAACATTCTTTCCCCCTATCCTAGGGCTACTAACCTTCAGCCACAAAACTATCCAAATCCACCCCTTAATGGGAGGTTTTACCAACCCATGATGAGCTGGAACCCAAGCTCACATATAAGAGTCTTACCCTCTTACCTTCATTATTCCCAAGCCACACAGTACCCTTCTCCTTATCACACCCAAGCCACCCAAATGCTTCCTCCCCTGTATCACCAGACCACTCATGCACCTAACCACCTCCAGACACCAAACAATCCAACAGTGCCTTTACCTAACATCCCTTATACTAAATACACTAAGGTGGAGTTCCCTAAATTCAATGGAGAGGACTTGAGGACCTGGTTGTATAAGGTGGAACAATTTTTTGCGGATGAAGATGTTACCATCCAGCAAAAGGTGAAATCGGTTTCCCTACATTTTGAAGGTGATGCACTATAGTGGCACTTGGGGTATATGAGGAGCAGGGGCTCTATGCCTTTACCTACTTGGGAAGAGTATTTGTGGGCTCTTTCTGACAGTTTTGGAGCTGAATACTCTTATCCTATGACTGAACTGATGAACATTAAGCACACATGGTCTGTTAAGGATTATCAGAAGGCCTTTGTGAGTGTGATGACTAGAATTAACTTGTCCACAGAACATTCCATTAGTATTTTCTTGAATAATTTGAAATCTGAGCTAAGTCATGCTGTTAAGGTGAGCCATCCCACCAGCCTTCCCCAGGCCTACTACCTGGCCAGATTGCAGGATGCCAGTTTTACTGACCAGGTCAAGGCCATCAAGGGAGCAGTTACTTCCTCAGTTGCATATAGAACCCCTGCTATACCAACAGGTGGGAGCATGTTTATAGGGAATCAGTCTCCTTATAAAAAGCCTGTGGTGGCTAATTTTGACAGTAATAGGAGAAGGAGGTTGACACCAGCTGAAATGGATGAAAAAAGGGCAAATGGAATTTGTTTTTTCTATGATGAAAAGTGCACTCCAGGACACAAGTGTAAGGCAAAAAAGCAGATATATTCCTTGGAAATTGAAGAAGAGCAGTTGAATGAGGTAGAGGAATCAGCCTTAGAGGAAGTCAATGAAATCCAGGAGATGGTAGAAGTAGAGGAAACCATTGAAAACTGTGAGATCTCATTGGAAGCTTTGAATGGCTCTAAGGGCTATAAGACACTGAGGATCCAAGGGTTCACTGAGCAAAAACCAATCAATGTTTTGATTGATAATGGTTCCACCTATAACTTCATAAATGAGCAGACAGCAAAAAGGCTTGGATGTAAGGTTTACCAGATGAACCCTCAAGATGTTTTAGTGGCAGATGGGAGGGTGATACAATCAGTCAAGGGTAGCAAGGGATTTACTTGGCTAATGCAAGGTGTGGTGTTTTCATATGACTTCTTAGTCCTTCCCATTGGGAGCTGTGATGTGGTTCTAGGAGTCCAATGGTTAAGTAAGCTGGGGAAATATCCAAATCAATTTTGCAAAACTATGGATGCAATTTATGTATCAAGGAAATTCAGTCACCTTGCAAGGGATTCATCCTACATTCAAGACTGTAAATGCTAAGGCCCTCAATAAGATTACAGACACTTCTGCTCAACTTTTCATGATTAGAGTCTGCTCAGAAGTAAGCAATAAAGATGAATCAGATTCCCAGTCACAGGCAACACCATTAGAGATACAAATGCTATTGTAGGGATACCATGATTATTTGTTTAACCAACCCAACTGCCTCCATCTAGAGGGGTGTTTGATCATCACATTCCTCTGGTGGAAGGAAGCCTGCCAATGAATTCTAGACCTTACAGGTATTCACCTATTCAAAAGGATGTGATTGAAAAAATGACTCAAGAAATGCTGAACCAAGATATCATTCAATACAGCTCAAGCCCTTATGCATCCCCTGTGGTCTTGGTGAGTAAGAAAGATGGCTTTTAGAGGTTATGTGTGGACTACAGAGCCCTAAACAAACTTACTATCAAGGATAAGTTCCCCATTTCCATTATTGAAAAATTACTAGATGAGTTAGGAGGATCAAGGGTCTATTCTAAGATATATTTAAGGGCTGGGTACCATCAAATCAGAATGACATCTGCAGATATTCATAAAACAGCTTTCAGAACTCACTCTGGGCATTATGAGTACCTAGTTATGCCCTTTGTCTTGACTAATGCTCCTTCAAGCTTTCAAGGGTTGATGAATCATATATTCCAAGACTATATAAGGAAATTCATATTGGTTTTCTTTGATGATATCTTGGTATTCAGCAAAAATTTGGAGGACCATGTCCAACATCTCAGGACCACCTTTGATCTACTGGTGCAACACCAACTCTTTGCCAAGAGGAGTAAGTGTGTTTTTGCTGCTGACAAGATTGAATACTTAGGGCACTACATATCAGCTGCAGGAGTTGCCACTGATCCTAAGAAGATAGCAGTTGTGCAGTCCTGGCCCCAGCCTGCTAACATCAAGCAATTAAGAGGTTTCCTAGGCTTAGTAGGCTATTATAGGAGATTCATCAAGGGTTATGGAGTCATAAGCAAACCCTTGACTGACTTGCTCAAGAACGACAACTTCCAGTGGTCCACCAAGACAACTGAAGCTTTCAACAAGTTGAAAGAAGCCCTAACTTTTACACCTGTACTGACCCTACCAAACTTTTCACTCTCTTTTATGGTAGAGATTGATGCTTGCAACATGGGAATAGGGGCTGTCCTCATGCAAAATGGGCAGCCAATTGCTTATTTGAGCAAAGGGTTATCCCCTCAACACCAATCTCTCTCTGTGTATGATAAAGAACTTCTAGCATTGGTAATGGCAGTTACTAAGTGGGCTCAGTATTTGACAAGGAGACCCTTTACAGTTAAAACAGACCAAAAGGCATTAAAATGTCTCTTAGAACAAAAGTTGCACACAGGTTCTCAGCTTAAGTGGATCACTAAGCTCATGTAGTATGACTTTACTATTGAATATAAGAAAGGGAAGGAAAATAAGGTTGCAGATGCATTGTCCAGATTGCCATTAGTGGAATTGGCTGCTCTAACCCTGTCCACTGTGCAAACTGATTTGTTAAGTCTCATTATGGAGAGTTGGGCCTTAGACACTGATCTCATTGACCTTATTGATACACTCAAGCTAGGAGGTACTGACAACCAGGGCTATTCCTTCACTCATGACCAACTAAGAAGGAATGGGAAGTTGGTAGTAGGACCTGATGAGCAGCTCAGGAAGAATATCATCCAGCTATGGCACAACTCCCCTTGTGGGGGACACTCAGGTATAGATCATACCTACAGAAGGTTAGGTGCATTATTCTACTGGAAGGGCTTGAGAGAAAATGTCCAAATTCATGTCAAGCAGTGTGACACATACCAAAGAAGCAAGTATGAGACCACACCATCCCCAGGGTTACTTCAACCCCTCAAGTTACCTTCAATATCTTGGAGCAGTATTAGTATGGACTTTATTGAAGGGTTGCCAAAATCTCATGGAAAGTCTATTATTTGGGTGATTGTTGGCAGACTTACCAAATATGCACATTTCATTGGAGTGTCCCATCCCTATTCAGCTAGTGACATTGCCAAGTTGTTCATGGAGAATGTGTTCAAATTACATGGTATGCCTGAGGATATAGTCAGTGATAGAGATCCTATATTTACTAGCAAACTCTAGCAAGAGTTGTTCTCTATGCAGGGTGTCACTCTCAGTACCTCAACAACCTATCATCCCCAGTCAGATGGACAAACAGAATTTGTGAATAGATGCCTAGAGACTTATCTTAGGTGTTTTTGTGCTGATTCTCAGAAGGAATGGTTCTCATATTTAGCAGTTGCTGAATGGTGGCACAATACCACATTTCACTCATCAATCCAAACCACACCCTATGAAGCACTATATGGGCAACCTCCTCCACTCCATTTGCCTTACATGGCTGGAGATTCAGTCATAGAGGAAGTCGACAGAAGCTTACTCACTAGGGAGTTCAAGTACTAGCTGTTGATACCCAATTTTTCCTAAGTATTTTTATACCCAAATATTTCCAAAATAGCATATTGGTGTATATATAAGCACATCCAAGAGTTTTGACATTTTTAATAATTTTTTAAACTAATTTATTGCCTATTTTACACAACAAAATCCAATAATTATTCCCAAAATTATCATTTTTGGTGAATAATTTATTTTATTTTCACATTTATACCAATTAAAATAATTTTCTCATATTTTTTACAAATTGTTTTGGTATTTTAAAAGCTAAATTGCTTATAATTGCAATTATAGCCTACCTTTTAATTTATGACATTTTATGTTTATAAAATTAATCCCAGCACTTTTTAACTAATATTTATATAATACTTATTTGCTCAGTATATTTAATTTATTTTTAAAATTAGTATTGCTATTTTTACAAAATTAAAAGGGGAAAATTGGCTATTTACGATTTGGCCTTATTGCATTTCAAATTTAGCCAATTTGGCACCCCATTTCGGCCCCAATTTGAAATCCAATTACCCATTCAATTAACATGCCTACACGACCTAGTACATGTTGAACCGACCCAACCCATATCCCTTTTGAATCTCGGTCGTTGATCATTTAGATCAACGACCACCGTTACTTCTTACCTTTTTAATTTCACACAACCGCCTAACCCTGTCTCATTTTCCCAATTCTCTGCCCTCAAACGCTCTCGTCTCTCGATCTCTCCCAAAAGCCTAGCCGCCGCCTCCCATCGAAACCCTAATCCATGGCTCCCCAGACTGACCGGAGCCCTACAACGGCCTCCCATGGCTTCTATGGTCTCATCTCTAAGGTCCTATGACCAGATCTTGAAAAGGTCTCGACCAAGATTTACTCGATGGCTTTTCTCCGGTCATCTTCAACCTCTGTCCGGCCAGCCATGGCCATTCGAGTTCGATCTTCGACTTATCTACTCAGATCAATGGTTTCCAAAGCCTATCTCATCTCTTGGGTTTCTTACGAAACCCTAATCTCTGAGTTTCCTTCGATTTATTTTAGATCTGTTCTGGATCTATGTGTGTGTGAACCTTCTATGCATTTTTGTCAAAGATTTTTTAATGTTTGCTTTCAGAAACTCTATTTTCCTTAACTAGGGTTTCATGTTATTCTATCTCTAACATCTCTTCTCTGAATCTCGACATATTTTTACTGTGTTTGTTTATATTATCTTCTATCTGAACTCGTATGTTGAAAACCCTAATTTTCTTGGGGATTTTGTTTGAGTTTCCTGGTCTGTTTGTTAGTGGTAGTTTGATTCACTTTATTTTTTATCTGATTTAACATGTTAAAAGCCCTAATTTTGAGATCTTGTTTGAGTTTCTGTTTGTTATTCACTTGATTTAGCCTCTCCTATATCTGATTTAGCATGAGTGAAAACCTTAATTTTGGGTCTTATCCGGGATTCTAAACCTGTTTTGTTTGTTTGACTGCTCATCTCCTCTAAACTCGTTTGATTCTCGAAAGCCCTAGTTTCTTTGGGGACTATTCAAT
>MU712268.1:69377-82028 GCA_026770625.1 Nicotiana glauca
GAAAAATAAAAAATAGAAATTTAAAAATAAAAATAAAAAGTAAATTTTTTTTTTTGTGTGTGTTTTGTGCGGGGGTGGGGGTGGGGTGTAGGGGTAGGGTGGAGTGGGTGAGGTGAGTGAGTGGTGTAGAAAAACAAAAGAAAAGAAAATTAAAAATACAAAAATTAAAAAAATTGGGGCAACTAAGTAAATTTCTAGATAAGTTAGGTTGAGATACTTTGTTTCGGGTGAGTTTCATGGGTTGTATTTGGGCTGTTAAAAGGTCTATAAAAAATAATGGGTTAACTTGGGCTCAACCCAAATTGACCCATGAGCTAAAATGTTTGTAGCACAACTCATTAATCTCTGGGCTAAGTGGGTGGGTTAGATAAATTTGGGCTCAAATTGCCACCTCTACCCTTAATACTTCGTGACACCTCATTTTGCCAACCTTTCTCTTTCTCCTTCTATGCTTCTACTACTCGCAACCGAATTTGTTTTTCTCTTGTACTTCTACTACTCGCATGGTTATATTGTTACCTCGGAAAGCTCTAGTTTACCAAACAACCAATTTAGTGTGGGGAATTGTTTCTTATTTTCTTTTCAATTATGAATTTACTTTCTAATTTAATTGCTTTACAATACATAATTGGTGATAAATTAATTTTTTTAAAAAGATTTTCTTAAATCATTCTAATGTGTAATTCTTCATAAATTTAATCTTTAAAACGATCGAAGGTATTCTAATAAACTTGTTAGTTATAATATAATCAAACCAAACAAAAAAAGTTATTTGACAGGAGCAAATAATATAATTTTTCCAAACGCTTTCGTAAGAGATACAATACAATACACTATAATACAATATATTATAAGAGATATGAAACAAAAATGGCACAACTAATGTCAATGGCAATAAGGCACCAAATAAAAAAATTCACCTTTGTACCCTTCTTGTACAAATCACTTTTTATCTTCTTCCTAGGTCTCCATTTCTCTTCGCATTCGTCTCATACAAATTCGGTGGTACATGTCACTAAATTTCCAAGGTTCAGGTTCCTTCCGATGGATTTTCCATTTAATGTTAGATAGAGAGTTAAAATTTGGGATTAAGGATTTCACTAGGCTAGTTTCTACATCCAGAAACGCCATAGCTGGTGAACCCTGGAATTTGCTATGCTAACTAAATACCTACAAGGTGGTAGAAGAGGGAGATAGCTGAACCAGTGTGCTTTGCCAAAGAGGAGTTTCGGTGAAGAAACAACAATCTCCTATTAGAACACTCAATAACTCTAAACCTCCTTGATTATTATGATTAAAGGCAAATTGACAGCAGTAGTAAATTGCAGTATTTAAAACTAGAGCAGAGAGGGCAGATATCAAGATGAAACAAGGCACTTTAAAAGGACCAAGTCAAAATTGGCAGCCAAACAAAAAAGGGGAAACTAAATCCTGGAGAAAAAATGACAAGTTTTTCATATATGACTAAAGTCATAACCCTCTATCTTTCATGCTTCATCTCCTTCATAGAAGAGAGCAATACCTGATCCAGCACATTTCTTTTATTTTATTTTATTTTTGCAGGAAAAAAGAACAAAAATGTGCATAGAAGCAATGGCACGGACAAGATATAATATTACATATGGCTGATCTATGAAGTATAGACTATTAGACTGCATGCAGAAGGGAAATGGATCAGAAGCTATAGTCAGATGAAGAAGTTCCCAGCACAATATAGAGATGCAAATCCAAGGGAAAAAATATTCCAAGTTCCAAAACTCTCTCTTGAATGTAAGGCAGCCAAGAACGTGCACAACTAGAAAGAAAAAGAAATATTAAGACTCAAGACACATATCACTCTTCCATGCACTGGTGACTCAAAATAGGCCGAAGTCTCCAACTGGAGTTCAAAAGCCGAACTATCTGCCAAGTAGAAAGAAAAGATACTAAGAACCAGGAGCTCATTGGCAAAATGAAGTCTTGCTGTATTGGTTTTGCACTCATTTGGATCTTGAAAACAGACACCAGGCCTACAAGAAAAGAACAAGAACCATCCCCGCGAAACAGAAACACCAAAGCAGAACAAATTAGTGGACCCATATTGCTGAACCCTCCAAGAGTATCTAAACATGTCACCATCTAACAGGAAAACTAACTCTTCCACCAACGATCTTTCCATGCAGAAGCATTCTCGCTCTTCAGAACGCTTTCTCAATTATAAATTTAAATGCGCACCAAAACTAGCAAGAGAGCCAATCATGTACCCAGAAAAGGACAAAGGAACAAAATAGCCTGCCAAAAGGTTAACAACATTAATATCATAACAGTTGAGAACTTAGAATGGACTAATAGAGGGTAAAATGGAATAAATTACCCGGTTAACTCCCATTAACTGTTAAAGAGATTTTACAAGAACACAACAAAGGCCACTCCTAATCCAGCTCTACAATCCAATTAGACATGAACACCTGCTGGCCCAGATTTTTTATCACCAGTACTAAATTCAGACAATTCATCAGACCCATCAATCACAAGGCAAAGTTTCAGAGATGCGATTGCCATGCAAGAAAGCATTATAAATCCAGCACCAAACAATGGATTCCAAATTTCCAAACCAAGTAAGCAAATAACCAGCAACCATAGTGGCATTCAAAAGTGTAAGGCCATATTCAAATTTGCAAATTAAGCGAGCATAAAATCCCGATCAAACTGTATTATCGAACATTTACGGACATATAACAGTAGTTTATAAGAGCCAGGTTTCATGAGCTCAAACGATTCATCCATTTTGTTGGCTCAAGCCAGGGAAACAGCACCAAGTAGACATACATCAGATCACTTGCATCCAGCTTGTAGGACTTATAACTCTTCAGCTGCATCATCAAGCATCAAAATTTAATCAGCTCAAAAGCAAATGACACCCTGAATATTGGATAACTGAAAATCAAATAACCTAAAACTTACCACAACTTAAAGCATCAACCAGCTCGAGAGCCTCCAGAACTGCGACGTTCGTATGGCCCGGAACGATCACGGCTAAACCGGTCACCTCCTCCACGACCACCACCATCTCTGCTGCTGCGGCTTCCATATCGATCTCCGTTCCTATCGGGTCCATAGCCACTGCTTCTACTACCCCCACCTCCGCCACCGCCACCGTACCGACCACCTCTACCCCCTTCACTAGGGCATTCTCTGGCAAAGTGTCCTGGCTTACCACAGTTAAAGCAGTCTCCACCACCACCAGATCCCCGCCCACCTCCATAATCACGGCTACCACGATCGCGATCGCGACCCCGATCTCGGTCACGGTCACGAGGTCGATCACTATCAAAATCTCTACCTGAACCTTTGTCTGGCTGGGCTTTGTCTACAGTAATATCACGACCATCTAAGTCCACTCCATTCATTGCTTCAATGGCATCTTCCATTGCTCTCTTTTCATCAAATGTAACAAAACCAAATCCACGAGATCGGCCAGAGAACTTGTCAAGTACAACCTGAGCCAAAAAGGATTGAGGCATTGAAATATTGAAATTTAACATCCACAAAAAGAAAAAAAGAGTGGTAAATGACATAAGAAAAAGAGAGGAAACGGAGGTAGACAGTTGCAATTCTAACTCTTGTCATAGACTTCACAACATAAAGAAACCTTCTAATGAGGTTCTGTGGTGACGCTTGACAAGAAGAATTCACAATCCTATCTAATCTCGCATACACCTTGATAAAGTTTGGTGGTAATACTTGTTTGATGTAGTACCTTAAGCTACATTTTCATGAATTAATGGACTAATCTTCATTGAGAGGTTTAGGGTTTTCTTCATGGCTAGAAAGAAAGGTCAATGGAAGTTCAAGGTTTACAGAACTTTTGGTGGGCTAGCAAGCGGATTAGAACCTTTGCCAGAATCCCCTGACGATGTATGTGTGCATCCAGGGGCAAAAGATACTGATTTACCTTTATATTCCTCATTAGAGGATGAGAGTGAGGTCAGGACTGAGAATTAAAATGATAATTAATGAAAGTACAGATGTTGCAGCATTCAAAGAGCAAGAGTAAGAAAATTACTCAAAAGATTTGAATTGTTCACGTAAAGAGGTTAAAAATAGGTGCATTGAGAGGCAAGTAGAAGGGAGATTGCACTAAAGTGGTCAAAACCCTCACCCCGTCACTTGAAAGGGAAGGAGGTTTGCAGGTATGAATGGTCTAATCCTAGCCTAAAGGATGGGGCAAACTCCTTCGCATAAATGATCTGCCCAGCAACAATACACAAAAAACAACAAAGAAGAAAAAAGAAAAGCAAGAAAAAAGATCATTGAAAAGTTAACCAATTCGAAAACCTAAAAAATAAACCATCCTTACCTTTGCATCAACAAGATTTCCAAACTTCTCAAATGCATCTTTTAATCCTCGATCAGAAGTTGACCATGACAAGTTACCAATAAAACAGCGATATTCATCATCCGCCATTTCAGAAACAGACAGCTGCTATTGAAAAAGAAGACAGAGCGAGAGAGAGAGAGAGAGAGAGAGAGAGAGAGAGAGAGAGAGAGAGAGAGAGAGAGCAAAATCAAGCGAAGAGTCACAAAAAGTGCACCGAAAGATTAATTCAGTTATGATAATAAGGCCTGCTTATGTGGATTATACTATTAGATCCATTTTCTCTGCCCCAATCGAATACTAGCATTAGACAAACAAGCCAAGCACTCAAAATAATCATCAACCGTATATGATTCAAAATACAGTTCCACTTAACAAATATAAAATCACACTATTTTTACTACTTTTTAGGTTTTATCAAAAAGGAATATCACTTCATCATACTCCTCTATGCAGTCTCTTCAATACTAGTTAACTGCTTTTTGTTACAAAGTTGTGGGGTTTGATTCAATTAGCTTATGTGTTCTAATTGTGAATTCAACAATCTAAGCAGAAAGCTCATCAACCAACAAAATCATACTGTAAAACCTACTTTTTGTCAGACATCAAGAAACAAATTGACCCCTTCCTAAGCATGAAACATGAATGAATTTTTCTAAATATGTACAGAATAATCATATGCAAACATGAAAAGAATTCACAAGCCCAACCAATCAATCACCCCAATTCAGTTAAAAATACCCAATCCCCATTTAACTATTTTAACTGCTTAGTATACCTTCACCAATTTAAATTATGCAGAGCACAAAAATAGCTAAAATATATAACATTAAAAGAACAAAGATATTTGAGCCATTATTCAACACTAAGCATGGGGTGGATGCTTTATTCAAATATTAATAAGAGAAATTCATTATCTTTAATCGACTCATAAAGTACAAACTGAAACATAACAGTACAGAGAATTGATTCAAGAGAATATATATCAAGAAAAGAACATGGGTCTGTCAATTTAACATTTTCATGAAAACCCAAATCATCAATTGCCCCAAATAAGCCATCAAAGCTTCAGAATTCCCAAAACGAATTAGATCTTCGAGACAATCTATGCAAAAAGTAGATAGTAAGAAAAAGAAAGTTATAGATACTGAATTACTAGAAATAAATGTTACCTTTGAAAATAATGAAGATTCCGGGATGAGAGGGCGGCGGCTATACGAAGTGATGGAGAAAAGTTTTAGAAGCGTTTACTCCAAAGAAGAAAAGCTAATCTGAAGGGAATATTAGGGTGTGTTATTATTTTATGGATAGCAGCAAGGGGCCTCAGTGTGTGCTTGTCGGGGCAACCCGACTTCTAATTACCTTAATCAAAATAGGGAAAAGGGCAAAAAAATGCCAATGGACTATGCAAATTAGTACATATGGCCCAAATATGTCAAATTTTGGTTTAGTGGATATGAATATTTTTTGGTTTAACTATATTCCATATGGTTATGCAGTGTGGCTATGTAAATATGTGGTTATTCAGCAGTGTTGCTGCCATAAATATGTGGTTATTCAGTGTTGCTGCCATAATCAGGTGTGACTCCCTTGCTGTAGTATTTTCCATAATTGCTACAGGATGTAATAACAAAGCAAAGTGAAAATGTGTTAGTTCTGTTTGCTAAATATATGTGCGTATATGTCCAATTGAAACCACAATCCATTTTCTTATTTTCATGAAATAATGCAGCTTTAGAAGAGGCATTTCTACAATACCATAAAATTCAACATAATAGCTCTACATTACAACCAACACCAGAAAATTCAACACAATGTTGCTAAGAAATTACAACCATAGCATTACAATGCATCTACATTACAACCATATTTCAACCATTACATCAGAAATAATACAATGCATATAACAACCATTTTCAGCCAATCATTACAATACAATGCATCTACATTATACAACTAAAATAACCATAAGCAATTACAACCATATTTTCAAGTCTTCCCTCAAAACACGAAACGAACCACAAATCCAATAATGAAATCCAAAAATATAAGAAATAATTTTTTTCCCTGTCTCCAAGTCTTTCTTTAAGAAGAGCATCCTTTTCCCTATTTTTGGGTTTCATTATTTTGACACAATCAATGATTTGGATCAATGATTTTGACATATCGCATCCTTTTCAATTTGTTGATGACAACAATAGCTCTTGGTGGAAATTCATCGTCTTTCCATCCCAATAATCACATCCAGTTTTCTGCAATAAAATATTAATATCATAACAAAAATCGATAAGAAATATGTCAAAATGATTGATCCAAATCCGTCGGAATAATCATTAATTAGGAAAAAACAAAAAACCTACATCAGGTTTATACACCTGAAAATCGTCTTCCGGGATTCATTTCAGTCCGCGATGTGAGATGGAGTGCAGCAACTCCACATCCACACATCATCCGACGGCTATTTGATGAACTCGAACATTCTGACATTACAAAATAATCAGCAAATGAAAGAAGTAAGAGAGGAAAGTGAGTGGATCACAACTAAAAAAAATATTGGTTCCGTCTAATAAGGGCATGGATGCACAACTATTGGACGGTTTGGACATATTTGGGCCAAACTAATAACGACGGGCATATCTGTCCTAATTCGCATAGTTCACTGACATTTTGGCCCTTTTCCATATATTTGAGTCAGTTATTGTTATTCATACTTAGAAGTTTCTCGTGCAAAATGCCTTAAAGCCCCCAAATTTATTGCGAATTATTAATTTTCTCCTCAAACTATCTCGGGTTCAAATTAACCCTACACTAGAATAAATAAATTTAAAAAAAATCGAGCTGCCACATGGCATATGAAGTGATCTATATGGTCTTTGGCACATGAGGATGGACAAAAAGGGCCATCTAATCAGCTGTAACGGGAAAAAGTCTCATAATCAACATTTTTCTTTTATTTTTCATATTCGAATGGTTATTTGATCACGCCTAACTATGCCTTATAAAAAGGACAATGCGGACGTTGCAAATATAACCTGAGTATTATGCCCAGAGTCGAATCCACAGAGAATTAGCCTATCAATCACTATCTTTAGACCTACTAAACTCTTTAGAATCAATTTTCCAAACGTTGAGAATCATAGTTGATGGTGTTTTTAATAATTAAGATTAACAGTAAATAATAGCTGTAAACTAAAGATGTTAAGTTGTAAACAATAATGAGAAAGCGCTAAGGTAATGATTTCCCCTATCGATGGAATTTCTTTTATTTATGTTTCATACAAATTCACCAACACAATCTATCAATCATGAACGCTCTCCTTACCGTAAATCTCTCCCGAGTAATCACAGTAATTTACTAAATGCACTCTCCCGAGATACACTAGCAGCTTTGTTTATCACAGTTCACTTAAGATTGCACCCGAGACTTTGTTATCTCTAATCCCGCCTTTAAAAACCCGCAGTTATAGATCCATCTTATACTTTGGGAGTGGTGTTGTTCAACATTCACCTAAATATGCACTCTCTCACTAGTTATGCACACTAAATAGACATAACTAATTGAGGATCCTGTCAATTAACTACAACAAACACGTAGTTGAACAAACAGAAATTGAAACTAGCAAATTGTATTCACATAAACAAGAAGTTCATCCCTCAATAAGTTCCATCAAAACCCTAGACAAAAGATTTAGCTACTCATAACTATGGGTAAATAAACTAGTACAATATTCATAATCATAATTGCAAGAAAAATTAACGAAGAAGATATGATGTTTTGGGTGATCTCTCACACTAGTTTTTCTTGCCAAAGTACTCTAAAAAACAACACATGCATCCTTTGGGTAAAGTCTAGTGTTTAAAATAGGGTTTTGGGCTAAAAATCTCGTGTTTTGCACTTAAGTCCCTGAACTTTTCTGCTTCTGCCGCAGTTCTGCCGCGGTTACAGTAGAACCGCGGCCAAACACCTTCTCTGAATCTCAACTTGTCCACGACAGTCCTCTATCGCGGTTCTGCCGCGGTTCCACCAGCCACGGTTACGGTGGAACCGCGGCAGTTCATCTCCAGGCCTGGCTTGAGCTGCCTTCGCGTGGTTCACTTGGTGGATATTTTACGTTTGGCCTCTTTTTCTCTATATTTGATCCCAAAAGTACTCCATAGCCTTATCTTGTCATATATAACCTGCAAAGCATGAAAAGCGCTAATCAGAGCATTTTGTTATCATTTTTACCATCAAAACCATACAAGAAGGTGGTTCTTTAGGGCCTAATTATAGTTAAATTCACCTATTATCATTATTCTTTCATTTCTTCCTCTTTATAAGTTCCTCCATTGAAGCATAACAATTGCTCTTTCTTTCTGTACAATTTTAGATTTTTTTCTTTAATTGTTAAAGTCCTAAGTGATTTTCTTGGTTTCCTTCCTAGTTTTCTCCAAGACAATGAAGATGAACCCACTTTGTAAATGTAGGTATCCGTCATATTTGAAAATCTCATGGTCAAATGACAATCCAGGAAGAAGATTTTTTGGTTGTAAAAGATATAAGGTGTGATAAAGCAATGTTTAGAAGGTTTAAATTGATTATAATTTATGTTGGGTTTGTTCTAGGTTTTTTCATTAAAAAAATTGATAGTTTTACTTTTTGAACAAGTTAAAGGTCGTAAGGCTTATAAATTTTTTGAGTAGTACAAACCGGAATTTCCAAAACAATCTAATGTTATTATTTACGTAAGTCGTAACGACCTGGCCGGTCATTTTGAATGTTGTAGCTTCGTTCCCCTATTTACTGCTTATTCTATGCTAAATTATTGATATGGGACTTGTTGGGGTTGTTTGTTTAATTCCGGAGATGATTCAGAATGAGTTGGGACACTTAGTCCCAGGGTTGGAAGCTTAAATTGAAAAGGTTGATCGGATATTGACCTATGTGTAATTGGCTTCGGAATGAAGTTTTGATGGTTCCAATAGCTCCGTATGGTAATTTCAGACTTAGGTGTGTGTTCAAATATTGATTTGGAGGTCTTTAGGTGACGTTGGTTTGAAATGGCAAAAGTTGAAAAATTTAAAGTTTGGAAAGTTGAGAAGTTTGATCGAGAGTTGACTTTGTGGTTACGGGGCTCAAAATTTTTTATTCCAAAAGTTGAAATAGGTATGTTGTGACAACAATGGCTTTTGTGCAAAATTTGAGGTTAATCGGAGTTCATTTGATAGTTTCGACATCGATTGTAGAAGTTGGAATTTCTTAGTTTTTGTTAGGCTAGAATTGGGATGCAATTCATATTTTTGACCTTTTTTGATGTGATTTGAGGCCTCGACTAAGTTCGTATCGTATTTTGGGACTTGTTCGTATAATTGGTTGAGGTCTCAGGGGCCTCGTATGGATTTCGAATGGTTAACAGATCGATTTGGACTTAAGAAATGGCTAATGAGTTCTAGACTGGTGTGATCACATGTGAAAGTCTTGGTCACCGGTGTAAGGCCGTAGATGCGTGGATAGCATCGCAGAAGTGGAATTGGGCGAGCTGGGGGAGTTGCACAGGTGCGAGGGGATTTCCGTACCTACGAGTTCGCAGATGCGGAGGGAGGATCACAAAAGCGAGAAGGGGCTGGTAAGGCAGGTCCGCATGAGCGGAAGTTTCTCGTATGAGCGCACCCGTAGGTGCGGACTTGTGGACTTAAGTGACTTCCGTAAAAGCGGGATTTTTCTCGTAGAAACAATTCTGCAGGTGTAGAGTTCTGGCCCGCAGGTGCGAAAGCAATAGGCAGAATATAGGTCGAAGGGTTCCGAGGTTTTTATCATTTTTGGACTTTGCAAGCTCGGATTAAGGCGATTTTTATAGGGGTTTCGAGTGATTTATTGAGGTAAGTCACGTTTGATCATTTTTATGCAATAATATTGATTACCCACTGAATTTCCCATGTAGTTTGTATGTTTTTAAGGTCAAATTTTGGAGTTCTTGGGCTAGGGATTGGAGAATGAAATTTTGGGATTTGAGTGATGATTTTGTGTCGGAATTTGGTAAATTTGGTTTGGTTGAACTCGTGGTTGAAGGGGTGTTCGAATTTTGTAACTTTTATTGGATTCCGAAACGTGGGCCCGAGGTTGAGTTTTTAGTTGACTTTTTGATTTTGATTAAGAACTTAGAATTTTCATATGGAATTGATTCATATAGGTTGAGTTGATTGTATCGAATTGTTTGTGGCTAAATTCGAGGCGTTCGGAGGACGATTCGTGTGGCAAGGGCTTGTTGGAGTCGAGATTCGCACGGTTTGAGATAAGTAACACTTATAAACTTAGTTCGGAGGGTATGAATCCCTGAAATTTCATGCTATATGATTGGTGTTGAGGTGACGCACATGCTATGTGGCGGGCGTGGGTGTGCACTGTAGTAATTGTGATTCAGTCGATTCCGAGGAACTACGTAGTTATCTTATCTGAATAATATTACTATACTCTATGTATTAGAACACTTGAGTTGTGATTTATGTTAGAAATCTTGTTTAGGCTATATGTTGGTGCTATTGGGACCCATAGTGGTTGTTCTTGGTGTCTAGTTATTTGCTTAATTGCAGTTATGTACTTAGTTGTATTTATTATTGCATATCATATCTCAATCTCTATTACTATATATTATCACTTCATGTATCATTGATTTGGGCTACCTGGCATGAGTGTTGTGAGTCTGAGAGAGTGGAGAGATTAAATACTGAGTGAGGTCGAGGGCTCGATTGTGAGTAATATTGATGGGATCGGGTTGCACGCTGCATCGGGTACTATTAACTCATGATAGGATCGGGTTGCACGCCGCAGCATGTATTATTGACTCGCGGTGGGATTAGGTTGCGCCCCACAACATGATTTATTAGCGCTTGGGTAGGATCCACCCCTCCTGAGTCTAACATACCAACAGTGAGCGCAGGTTCTATTGATTCATGATAGGATCAGGTTGCATGTTGCAGTGGGTACAATACAGTGCTGAATGATTGAGTGTGATGAGTGAGAATTAAGACATTCAGATTGAGTATTCTAAGAGTGTGAGTACGCGGGAGTTCATCGTGTTGCATCACGTACAATATGCATATTGGCATGTGGATATAGAGATGTCTTATTACTTATATCATTCAGACTTAGCATATTTTATCTGTGTTGAGCTTAACTGTTAAACTTGGAAACATGTCTACATTCTTGTATTGGTACATGCAGATTATGAGCTTATTTGAGATACTATAGTCATATATTCTGTCATTTCTGTACCATTTAATCGGACTGTATTGTTCGAGCTCGTCACTGCTTTCAGCCTACAAAGGCTTTTTACTTATTGAGTTAGTTTTACTCACACTATACTTTGTGTGCATATCTAGGTATTTCCAAGTACAGTGGTTGCTGATTTCTAGAGCTTCATCAGTTGGAGATTATCGAGATAGCCGCCTTGGCGTCTGCAGACCTTGTCTCTCATCCTTTATCTTTTAGTTTGTTTATACTGTTCTACTTTCCTATACAGTGTTTCAATTGTCAGACTGTATTATTGTATAGATGTTCATGTACTTCGTGACACCCGGTATTTGGGGAATTTTTGTATTGAGTTGCGGTGTTTTCATCTAATTTTTATGAGATTTTATTTACTTAAAACCTATTTCAGTATATTTTCAATTAAATGTAACGACCCGACCGGTCGTTTTGAGTACCAAAGCTCCGTTCAGCAGTCGGAGGCCATAAACAGCTTCATTTCAGGTATTATGACTTGTTCGCATGGTCGGAATTTAAATTCGGGAAGATCAGAGTTAAATTTAGATGAGAATTCTCATTTGAGAAGCTTAAAGTCAAAAGCATGAACTAGGATTGGATTTTTGAGTAAACGACCTCAAAATTGGGATCCGAAGGTTCTAGCAGGTTCGTATGATGATTTCGGACTTGGGCGTATGCCTGGAGTGGGTTTTGGATAACCCTGGAGCGTTTTGGCGCCTATTGTGGAAGTTAGCATTTTAGAAGAAATTCCATAAGTTTGGTTTGAAGTGCATTTCGGTGTTATCAATGTCTGTTTGGAATTCCGAGATTGGGAGTAGCTCCGTATGGTGATTCTGGAGTTGGGAGCGCAATCGGAAGTGAATTCGGAGGTCCGTAGGCCATTTTGAAGCCATTTGGCTAAAGATAGAAAGTTGAAGGTTTTTTGGAGAGTTTGACCGGGGGGTTGACTTTTTAATATCGGGGTCGGAATTAAATTTCGGAAGTTGGAGTAGGTCCATAATGTCAAATATGACTTGTGTGCAAAATTTGAAGTCAATCGGACGTGATTTGA
>MU712271.1:0-10659 GCA_026770625.1 Nicotiana glauca
ATGTCGTGCATTCTGGATTAACCAACCCAGTCTATTTATATCAATCAGACTTTCTGATGGCCTTACTTTGCATTTTAAAAGGCCCCGTAACCCAACTCTTTCGCCGAATCAACATCTTTGTTTTGCTTCATGCCTCGACGAATCCTTTCTGTCAACCTTATCTCGTTCGTCCCCTTTTTACTCCTTATCGCCTCATAGTGCCCTTCGAGGGTTTTTTCACTAATAAGACTCTCTCATTTCTGTCAACTCCCGTCGCCTTATGGTGCCCGTGAAGGTTTTCACCGATAAGACTCTTTCATTTTATTTATATCGACTTTCGTCGCCTTATGGTGCCTGTGAAGGTTTTCACCAATAAGACTCTCTCATTTTTTTTTCAGCTGGGGATTGGAGTGTTACCGATAAGACTCTCTATGATGGGGGTTCTTTTGGCTATCAAATTCTTTTCAGCTTATGTTCCTCTTCCTGCTGGGAATTAGAGTGTTATTCCTGGCTTCCATTTGCCTGACTTAGCACTTCTCGGATACTGATCGGGAGGTCTTTTTTGGACATCAATATGGTTTTTTGGTGTGTGGCTAAAAGAAAAGGGTATCAAAAGTTCAAAATAATTTTGATGGGTAAAACATTACAACTTTTGGAATTAAATTTCTTTCCCAAAAATTACAAATACAACTTCTGCCCCAGTTTGTCTTGCTTGGGGACCCTTTGATTTTTGTTACACTATGACCGAGCTGTGAGGCGCCTACGTATCTTTTTTGAGGAATCAGGTCAAACGTAGTTCCCACATCCTTTGTTTTATCGTGACTTTCTTTTTCTTTTGTTATTATTTCTTTTCTCTTTCTTTTTCATTATTAATTCAAAAAGAGGGGTATGAAAGAATAAATAAGGCTCAAAAGGGGAAGTGAATGTTAAAGTGTTTGGATAGAAGAACAAATTTCCTCCGTCATTTCATTTTTCGATACAATGCCGAGTACAAACAAACAACAATTACAATCAAAGAAATCATACATAATATCTCTTTACGGCGTCAGAATTGATGGCCATGTCTATACATATTCCTTCGACATCCGTCAAGCATAAAGCGCCATTGGACAACACTCTGGTCACAATGAATGGTCCTTGCCAATTTGGGGCGAACTTTCCCTTTGCTTCGGCTTGGTGTGGAAGGATTCGTTTCAACACTTGTTGCCCCACTTCGAATTTCCTGGGACGTACCTTCTTATTGTATGCTCTTGCCATCCTCTTTTGATATAACTGGCCATGACATACTGCTGCCAACCTCTTATTATCAATCACGCTCAATTGCTCCAACCGGGTTTTGTCCCATTCATCATCATCAATCTTATCCTCAATGACAATTCGGAGAGATAGAATTTCAACTTCCGCCGGTATCAGTGCCTCAGTTTCGTATACCAACGAATAAGGAGTTGCACCTACTGAAGTGCGAACAATAGTGCGATAACCCAACAATGCAAATGTAACTTTTCATGCCACTGTCTGGACGCTTCTATGATTTTCCTTAAGATCTTATTTATATTCTTGTTGGCTGCCTCAACCCCTCCATTTGCCTTGGGACGATATGGGGTGGAATTGTGGTGTGTAATCTTAAACTGTTGACACACTTCTTTCATCAAAATTCTGTTAATATTAGCACCATTGTCCATTATAATTCCCTTTGGGATCCCAAATCTACAGATGATATGAGAATGAACGAAATCCACCACTGCTTTCTTGGTTACCGACTTGAAAGTTTTAGCTTCAACCCACTTGGTGAAATAATCGATGGCTACCAGAATGAACCTATGATCGTTGGAAGCTGCCAGCTCGATGGGTCCAATGACATCCATGCCCCATGCAACAAAGGCCCACGGCGCTGACATTGTGTGTAATTCTGTGGGCGGAGAATGAATCAGATCTCCGTGTATCTGGCATTGATGGCATTTACGCACAAAACTGATACAATCTTGCTCCATAGTGAGCCAATAATACCTTGCTCGAAGAATCTTCTTCGCCAATAGATATCCACTCATATGTGGCCCACAGACTCCAGAATACACCTCTGTCATGACTGTCGAGGCTTGACTGGCGTCTACGCATCTTAGCAATCCCAAGTTCGGTGTTCTTTTGCACAACACCCCTCCATTGAGGAAAAATCCGTTTGCCAACCGTTGAATGGCTCTTTTTTGATCTCCGGTGGCCTGTTCCGGGTATATCCCCATCCTGAGGTACTCCTTGACATCATAGAACCATGGTTTACCATCCAGTTCTTCCTCGATCATGTTAAAATAAGCATGCTGATCACCAACCTGAATATGCAGCGGGTCAACATGAATTTTATCTGGATGGTGTAACATTGATGATAAGGTGGCCAAAGCATCGACAACCTCGTTATGCACTCTTGGGATGTGCCTAAACTCCACTGATCGAAACCGTTGACACAGATCGTGCAAGCATTGTCGATACAATATGAACTTCAAATCCTGTGTTTCCCATTCACCTTGAATCTGATGTACTAGGAGGTTCGAGTCTCCCAAGACCAAAACATCCTGGACATCTATGTCCGCAGCTAACCGTAAGCCCAAAATGCATGCCTCATACTCATCCATGTTGTTGATACAATAGAAACGCAGCTGAGCCGTAACAGGATAATGATGCCCTATTTCGGAAATAAGTACCGCTCTTATTCCAACTCCCTTCGCATTTGCAGCTCCATCAAAGAAAATCTTCCATCCTAGTTCCTCAGTCAACTCCAGCTCATCGACATACATCACTTCTTCATCAGGAAAATACGTCCTCAATGGCTCATATTCTTCATCGACTGGATTCTCGGCCAAGTGATCGGCCAATGCTTGGGCTTTCATTGCCTTCCTCATCACATAGATGATGTCGAATTCCGTGAGTAATATTTTCCACTTCGTCAATCTCCCTGTGTGCATAGGCTTCTGGAAAATATACTTCAATGGGTCCAGACGAGATATGAGGTAAGTAGTATAAGATGACAAATAATGCTTCAACTTCTGTGCCACCCAAGTTAGGGTGCAACATGTCCTCTCAAGTTGAGTGTACTTAACCTCATAAACCGTAAACTTTTTACTGAGATAATAGATGGCCTGCTCTTTCCTTCCTATGATGTCGTGTTGGCCCAGTACACATCCAAATGAATTCTCCAAGACCGTTAGGTATAGAATCAACGGTCTTCCTAGCTCGGGTGGGACCAATACAGGTGGATTCGATAAATACCCTTTTATCTGGTCAAATGCCTCCTGACATTCTTCCGTCCATTCTATTGCAGCATATTTCTTCAGTAACCAAAAAATGGGTTCACAAGTCGTGGTGAGTTGAGCGATAAACCTGCTGATATAATTCAACCTTCCCAACAAACTCATCACTTAGGTTTTGTTCTTTGGAGGTGGCAACTCCTGAATGGATTTGATCTTTGACGGGTCTAACTCAATGCCTCGCCGACTGACTACGAATCCCAACAGCTTTCCAGATGGAACACCAAATGTACATTTAGCAGGGTTGAGCTTAATGTCGTACCTTCGAAGTCTTTGGAAAAACTTCCTTAGGTCTCCTACGTGGTCTGCCTGATGCTTGGATTTTATAATCACGTCATCCACGTATACCTCAATCTCTTTATGTATCATATCATGAAACACAGTAGTCATTGCCCTCATGTATGTTGCTCCAGCATTCTTCAAACCGAATGGCATTACCCGATAGCAATAAGTTCCCCACGGCGTAGTGAAAGCCGTTTTCTCTGCATCTTCCTCATCCATCAAAATCTGATGATACCCAGCATAGCAGTCCACGAAAGACCCGATCTCACGTTTGGGATTGCTCTGTTCAGATTGCGATAATCAACACATACCCTGATTTTTCTATCTTTCTTCGGCAGTGGCACCACATTAGCCAACCAACTAGGATATTGAGTAACCCGAATAACCTTTGCATTCAGTTGTTTGGTTATTTCTTCCTTAATCTTCACACTCATGTCTGTTTTGAACTTCCTCAATTTCTGCTTGACAGTTGGGCATGCCGGGTTAATGGGCAGTTTGTGAACCACTAAGTCGGTGCTTATACCTGGCATGTCGTCATATGACCATGCAAAAATGTCTTTGAACTCAATAAGTGCTTTGATTAATTCTTCCATGATGTTTGATTCAATGTGAACGCTTATTTTAGTTTCCCGAATGTCGTCCGCATCCCCCAGATTGATGGCTTCCATGTCATTTAAGTTGTGCTTAGGTTTCTCTTCAAATTGGATTAATTCTCTATTAATTTCCTCGAAGGCTTCATCCTTATCGTATTCTGACTCATCATCATATTCTACCTCTTGCACTATTAATTCAAAATCAGATTGATATTTTAAACTAGGTTGAGGATCCGTCGTGCATGCCATGTCATTAGGACAAGTATAAAGAGAACTGTTCAAAAAGGAAAGAAAAAAAACAAAATTAAAATAAAATAAGGAGCAAAGAAGAAACTTTCATTTATTGAAGTACGGGATAACAAGGTTTCACACTTTGACGAGTACAAAATAAAAGAAAACTGGATTACAACCATGGAATAATCCAGCTAAACATGAAGGAAAATCAAAGCCTACTACCAAAACTCCCTCCGCATGGGAAGATGAGTAGCCATCCAATTGTTGATCTTGGCCTTAGGCCCCACAAACTGCATGTCTGCCTTGCTGGATCCTTCCCCAACTTCTACCATGTTGACTTCGGCGAATAATCTTTTAAAACCTTCATCCAATTCTCCATTTATACCAATCAGTGGCCCTGTAACCTTGGACAACAATTGCTTTTTGATGCTCAGCCTGACAAAAGATCGGGATAGGCGTGGGATTGGCTTGGGAAGGACCCATGCCCTTTTCTTCATCTTGCGGTCCCGTCGTACATCCGCCGCTGTTGGCTTGAACCCTAGCCCAAAGGTATCCAAATTCTTGGGCAAAGAAACCGGTTGAACAATACCCTAAAGATCAGCCCCCAAACCTTTGCCTGGCACATACCCGTTTTTCAGCATCTCCGAGGCTACCATGACAGTTGCAGTTGCTATTTTGGGAAGTGGGATGTTTTCACCCTTAGGAACTTTGTCCACCGAAACCGTATCGAAAATCTGGTAAACCCACGGCACCTTGTCATCATCAGTATCTATGAAGGGTATGATGGCATCACTTACGGTGCATGTATTGTCTTCCCCATGCACTACGATCTCTTGTCTATCCCACTCGAACTTGACCATCTCATATAGTGTAGAAGGTACTGCTTTGGCAGCGTGAATCCACGGTCGTCCCAACAGAAGATTATACGACACTGCGACGTCTAACACTTGAAACTCCATGGTGAACTCGACCGGGCCAATTGTCAATTCAAGTATGATGCCACCCACTGTGTCTGTACCACCACCATCAAACCCTCGAACGCAGATGTTGTTCTTGTGAATTCGGTCATTATCAACCTTCAGTTTGTTCAAGGTGGACAACGGACAAATATTGGCACTGGACCTATTATCAATCAGTACTCGAGTGACTACCGAATCTTCACACTTCACGGTCAAATAGAGAGCTCTATTATGCTATGTACCTTCCACGGGCAATTCATCATCGAAAAATGTCACCCGATTCACCTCAAAAATCTTGTTTGCTATTTTCTCCAGATGGTTCACAGAGATCTTATTCGGCATATGGGCTTCGTTCAGAATTTTCATCAATGCCCAGCGGTGCTCGTCTGAATGGATCAGTAATGATAACAATGAGATCTATGCCGGGGTTTTCTTCAGCTGCTCCACAATGGAGTAATCTTGTTCCTTCATCTTCTTCAAAAACTCCTCCGCCTCCTCCCCCATCACTGGCTTCTTTATTGCCGCCGGATTGGCCCTTCTCAATTCTGCGGGAGCAAAACACCTTTCCGAACGAGTTAGACCTTGGGTTTCACACACTTCTTCTGTAACCTCTTTCCCTTTATACATCACCGTCACTTGATTGTAGCTCCACGGCACGGCCTTTTCAATGATTATTGGCAACTACATTACCGGTTTGATGACAACTGGTTCTATGTGAGCCCCTTTTACCACCACGGGTGTGCTTGACACCCCCTGAATCACTACCTTGACTGGCTCTGGTTTCTTTGCAGCAATAGATGACCCTTTCCCCATCACCACAACTGGCTTGGTGTCTACACTTTCCAGATGTACCACTGCTTTCTCTTTGGCTAGTTTTTCCTTGGGACTGGCTTCATTGGCCCGGATCATCATTACTGTTTGCGGGGGCTTCTTAAACTCCCCTCCCTTGTGCACTAGTTTGATCATGTGGGCCTCATGGTGCGCTGGCAACAAATTCTGATTAGTTTGGTGCCTCTGGCGCCTGAACCTCGATCCTATTTGTGTCAATAAGATCTTGCACGACAACTTTTAATTTCCAACATTTCTCAGTATCATGTCCAGGTGCCCCCGAACAATATCCACACATTACTGACTGGTCCAGATTTTTATGGAGGGGATCTGGCATTTTGGGCTCAATGGGATTCAACAGGCCTAACTGCCTCAATTTGTGGAAAAGTGTAGTATAAGATTCTCCCAGCGGAGTAAATGTTCTCTGCTTCTGCATCATCTCATTCCTGAAAGCTTGATTCCCATGGAAACCTGACCCTGGAGGATTTCTGTAGGCCCTTGGGGGTGGATATGTGTTTTGTGGGGGTGGGTATGTGTTTTGGGGGCCGACGCACGCCATTGCGGGTGAGCCGGAGGCTAGGCATATGTTTGGGCATGATGGATGAAAAAATGTGGCTCTTGTGGTGGGTAGTAGGGCTGCGGAGGTCCATATGGAGTGTGTGGGTAATTTGGGTGGTGGGGTCTGGGTTGGTAGTAGGGTGAAGGACCTCTAGATCTGGACCAAGTACCAGCTTCGACTGTTGCGACTTCTTCCCACTTCTTCTTCCCGAACACACCTCCCGTGCCGCTCTGGATAGCCTGCGTGGTGGCCTTGATTGACTAATAGCTCATTATCTTGTTGGACTTGAGTCCCTCTTCAATCATACCGCCCATTTTTACTACCTCATTGAAAGATTTACCAACTGACGTCACCAGGTGACCAAAGTAAGTTGGCTCCAAAGTCTGTAAGAAGTAGTCCACCATTTCACCTTCCCTCATTGGAGGATTGACTCTCGCCGCCTGTTCTCTCCAACGGAACCCAAATTCCCTGAAGCTCTCTCCCGGTTTCTTCTTGAGTTTCAACAATGTGAGACGGCCAGGGACGATCTCAAGATTATACTGGAAGTGACCTACAAATGCTTGTGCTAGATCATCCCAGGTGTACCACTTGCTAGGATCCTGCCTTGTATACCACTCCAGTGCATATCCGCTCAAGCTTTGGCCGAAGTACGCTATCAGCAGCTCATCCTTTCCACCTTCCCCTCTCATCTTGCTACAGAAACCTCGCAGATGTGCCATTGGATCACCATGTCCCTCATATAGATCAAACTTTGGCATTTTAAAACCTGCCGGCAATTTAACATCGGGGAAAGGACATAGATCCTTATAGGCCACACTGACTTGGCCGCCTAACCCATGCATATTCCTGAAGGACTGCTCCAGGCTTTTGACTTTGCAAAGCATTTCATCCTGCTCCGAACTCTTAGACGGCCTCTCAGTTTCTGCCGGGAGCTCAAAGTAAGGGGTATAAGTATGTGACTCAGGAGCTTTGAAGGTAGGTTCAGGAGGATAGTATTGGTTATCGTGATCCTGAAACAACGGCTCACTGGATGATCTTTGCAGTGTGGCTGGTGGGGGTGACACGAAAACAGGAACGATTGGTGGATGAGGGTTCTGTTTGGGTGGTGGAGCTTGGGGATTGTAGACAGTTTTCCCCTGATAGTATTGGTGAATTGGGAAGTTCGTCGATGCACCAGTGGGGGGGTGTTCCAAAGTCTATGCCGGTGTTAGAGTAGGAACATTGGTAATGGTTGCCCCTAGCCCAGGCTATGTGCATCTCTGCTATCTGTCGTCTCAATATGTCTACTTCCTCCTTCAGCGTTTGCGTTTCCGTCTTTTCCTCCTCAACACTTTTCTCCGAGTTAGACATGTTTTTTAGTATTGGTCCCTTAGATCTTGTTTGGTAATTGTAAGATGCCAGTACGTTTTAATAAGCTAACTGTTTGAAATCTCTGGAAAACAACAAACCTGTTAGCGTTAGAGTTTAACAAATATTGCAATTGCACGTTGAGATGCAATGTACCTAGGAAGTTTAACCATTTCTATCATGTCTTTGCTTTGACTACATGCATCATTCCGGCTTCTTTTATTTGCGCCCCCTTTAAGTACCTCCAAAACTTTCCTTTATTTGTTTCTTATTTTCTCTTTTCTTTTCCTATTCCTTCTTTTCTTTTAGCGGTGGTCGAATCTTATGTGGATTGCCTACATATCATGTCCCCACATGAATCAGATCGTGCGTAGTTCTGACACATGAATTTTTCACTTCTAAACAAAATATTTTCCATTGATTTTCAATATAATTTTCTTTTTGGTACAAGACTCGAAAAGTAGGGGTGCATAAGGATAAACAAAACCATACCTGACTCAAACAGACTTTTAGGATAAAAGAAAAAACAACAAGACCCAACACCAAAAGACTCTTACAGACTTAAAAATACAAAAGCATAATGAAAAGGACTGATAACTAGAAGACGACCTCGATCTCTGTAGTAGAATCCACTAGCATTACCGTAATCAAGGCTCTTGTTCCTGTGGCTGACCCCCAACATTGCGGTCTATCCTCTCCAAATCTGCAGATATATGACGAGCAATGCTCAATGATACTTCTGCAAACCGTTCGGGTGTCATTCCCTGACAACTCTTGCACGCTCTTGAGGTGTAGGTGGCTACCTCGAGGATCTTTCCCTTAACGTATTCTTGAGCCACATGCAACTCTTGATTCTGCTGACCACGGGTCTCAGCTAGATCCAGCGCATCACGCTCGCGGTCCAATGCCATATCTTTCTGGCGCCGAGCTTCTAGCGACTCCCCCTCCAACCGATTGATCATACTCTGGTAGTGATGTCTTTCTACTTCAAACTCCGCGATATGGCTCTCTTTGCTTGATTCAACTCCCTCTAACTGATCCCTCAAACCCTTGATTAGTGTAGCGTAACTCATGCGCTCATGCTCGGACTACCCTGAACTGGGCTTCTCTCTCTTCTTGTTGCTGAGCGGTTGTGATTATGTTCTTCTTTCGAATTTGGGATTTAAGTTCTTGCCTCTCTCGTGCCCACTGAGCTTTCTCTTTCTCAAAAGCATCATACAGCAAATCCCTGTCTACTTTAACGATGCCGAGCTCTTCTTGTAGTGCTCCAAAATCAGATTCATAACCCTTTTTCATCTCTTCCGAAGCCAGCCCAACTCTGTTCCGAATCTCAGCCTCCCACTCTACGGTGCTCTTTACGACTGTCCCTGGTCTATCTGCGAGAGCATCTTGATTATAGAACCACTCAAGATAAGAAGGATTCAACTTACCCCTTTCCCGATCTGCCACCATGGTGCCACGCTCGAGTATCTTAGTGCCATTCCAAACACGTTGAGCATAATCTTCATGAATGGGATCCTCTGATGTTGCTTCCCAGATAAAATTTTCCATAGCCTCTACCGGGGGCACTATTTGTTTGTGACCCAACTGACATAGAACTCTCATGGGAACATATGGTTGATAACCTCGAAGCCCCATGAAGATTAGAAACGGATGGCAAGATGACTTATAGATGACATATTCTGCGGTGAACCAAGGATAATTCCATGTGATCTGGTCATCTGTTAAGGAGTGAAGGTACTCTTTCCAATCATTCACACTTTCTAGGAAAATGCGGATCTCCAACTCACCCTTCAATCTAGCATTATACTGGCGAACATGATTACCCTAACAAGTACGGTGGTCTACCCGATAAGGACGACGGAAAAGATGATCCATGATCCACATCTGGAGTAGGAGGTTGCAACCTTCAAAGAAACCTTTTCCTTCCCAGCACCTGGTCAGGGTACGAAAGCTATCTGCTAACACCATTGGAAGAATGGAGGAATCATTTCTTTTCATCATGGCTGTGACTATCCCAGATAACCAAATGTTGATCTTCCGATCCTCTCTTGGGAAGAACATGCACCCCAAGAAAGCTACAATGAACTCTTTCTGTCCATGGCCTCGCCATGTGTGTTGGTTTTGTTTGTTAATTAGCTTCTTACCATATTTTGAGAACCCTCCTTCATGCCCATACCTGTCATACAAGAAATCTAGGCGGACTTGCCCTTGCGCTACATGTGCTATCTCGGTGTGGCTTATCCACATCTGCTCAGGAAACTTAGTAGCAGTAACGTCCCTGGGAGACAAAAGTCTCTTTGTTCGACTTTTACGCCCCAAATCGGTATATTCAATGAATTCCTCCAAAGTAGGAGTCATTTCAAACCCATTGAGACGAAACACATTATTCTTCGGGTTCCAGAAATAAACCAAAGCTTCGATGAGTTCTCGTTTGGGCTCGATCTCCATAATGTTTACCAAGTTTTTCAAATGATCTTTGATCTTTCCTTGCTCAAACCCATCCATGTTGTTCCACCATCGCTCTAATAACCTGGGCACTTTGTCGACAATTTTAAACGGCGAGTGCTCTTCATCTCTCA
>MU712271.1:12224-37068 GCA_026770625.1 Nicotiana glauca
TTTTACCTTTTAACCGCTTTTGATCATTATTATTTTTATAAGAATTGTAACGTCGTGAAAACACATCTCAAACCACGTCACATCAATGTACCCGTGGTTATTGACATATTTAGACTCCGTTGAGATTTGGATTTGGGTCACACAAATGTGCACCCGAGTTTAAGAAATTGAGATTATTAACACGCGCCTAAAGAGACTAACGCGTTATTATCGTTGGGGAAGACCGTGAAATTCGCTAAACGGCCCGTCCCGAAATCTGAGTGTTTTAATATATACATTTACCGAGGGCCCCGCAATTTGTGCATTTTATTTGGCGAGGATCGTCTCATTTATTATTTAAAGCCAATCCTAAAATAAATTACAATTTTTCTGCTTAATTTGTCTCTGAGAATAAAAATAGCCCTAGTTAATTAATATGTGTGAAGGGTCCAAAATGCCATAAATCAATCTCGAACAATTAGGCCAAGAATTGAATAGGTAAAGCACGCCATTCTCAACCAAAAGCTTTAATCCCATTATTCAAATATTGGGCAAACTGGGTCCCAAAACAGTCCAATACACGAAATGCAAATAAAGGGATCCTCAGGCTCAAGTGTATGCCAGTCTTTAATTTTGTTGATGATTAAAATGTTATTGGGCCAACGGGAGCCAACAACAAGGTTCAGATTGAAACACATTTTTAATACTGACGATCAACCTATATTACACCAATTTGACATTCAAAATTGTTCAAGAAGACCAGTATGCCATTCTGATTTTAGAAATTAAACAACGTGTTAACCCTCCAGTGAGTTTACTACAGGTTTGAATTCCCAATTACCAATCACAAATGAAAATCAATTTAGATGCATTAATTGTTGTATCAGGTTTGAGTCTATCATCAGGATTTTTGTTTTGGTTTAACCACTTTTGCAATCTAATGAACTTGAAACATGCATTTAGAAGAGAATTAGGAATTCTAAAGAAAAATATTTAGCTAAAGTCTACACCTATAAACCAAACCAGACACACAGGGAATCAATCATTTGCTAATCGTGACATTGTCTTATTAACCTACAACAACTTAGCAATTTCCATGGGTCTAAAGCTACTGATATGTCTCTCCACTTATTGTAAATAAGAACAACCTAATTTACAAACCATACAATTGCATCACTGCTTATTTATTTGCCTTAGCTGAGATGACATCAATGCATTCAGGAGTATACAAGGCTAAAAAACAAGCATGCTTAGATATACATTATAATACTTTTAACAATCCTTAAGCTAACACAAACTTAAGAATCTACATAATTCTACAATATTTCATGGAATTAAAAGTACAAACTAAAAAAAATTAAACAGAGAGAGAGCAAAGAGTTCATGCTTCTGCTCGTGTTTCATCTTCAAATGGAGAGTTATATCATGAAGGATTCAGAAATTTGTACCTGGAAATTGAAATGGGAAAGAAATATGAGGAGGTGCCAGCAAAGTAACAGCAGAAATCAATAGCAGCAACCTCACAGCCCAGATTCAGTAATTGAAATCGTAAAATCAATTCCAAATTCAATGGAATAGTAATTTCACCCAGCTAGACCCAAAACTTTCCAGAAAACAGTATCAATTTATTTTAAATCCTATTACTGGAGTAATACTATTTCTGAAGTTGCAGGAATCTGAGATTCTTCAACGGAACAGTAGAAAATGCCTATATTTTCTGATTTCTTGGATCTCTCAAGCTATCTCAACTTTCAGAATCTTTTGCGATGTTCTTGTATGTTTTCAGTATGTCTGTGTGTGTGTGTCTTTTAGGTCTGTCCCCCTTTTTTCTGTTTTCCAGCCTCTAATATAGGCATTCAGTAAGTGCTACATCCATTATATTTCAGCTTTTCATTTGTTAATTACCCATTACCTTAGTGCTCATTATTTATTCTCAGTTAGTGCACCATTTCAATCCCCTAAAATCAGCATTCAGTGCAATTTCCACTAAGGAATGTTTCCATTAATTCCAGTAGTGTCCTACCCATTAATTAGCAACCTTTATTAATTATTAATCCCTCGCTAATTGCCCCTCAAATCCATGTAAATTAACCCCCCTGAACCTAGGCAGAACCTTGGTCAAATTGACCCAATAAACCAAAGACAGAACCTGGCTCCAATTGACCCAAGTTCACGGGTCAAATGAATCCAGTTCAAATCATTTCCAGGCTGTTCGACCTTTGAACAATTAAAACTACAAAATACTAACATGTTGATTTCAAGATAAAACTTCCTTAAACACAAGTTAACTGATTTGAATCAATTCTAAAAATGAAGAAAAACTAACAATCTAATGACTCAAATGGTGGACACGAACATTAATGATTAATACATAAGTCAATTTATCAAATCTAAAAATCAGAACTCAAAACAAACAGAAACGAGTAATCTTGAAAAGGAAAACTAAAATTGACTGAAATAAATACGAATAACTAAACTAAAACGAAGAAACTGGGTTCAACCTTTATCAAGAAATGGACCAAATCAAACACATGTAGAAGAAAAGAAGAAGAAGCAGAGATGTAACTAAAAACCGCAACAGAAATCAGTAAAGAGAACTCACCGGTCAGTAGTGATGGAAGGGATTTCTTCAATTTTTTGACCAAAATAGACCTTAATCGTGTGTTTTCACTATTGCAGTCTAAAATCTTTGATAAGTGAGGATTTGGATTTTTTTTGGGGGAATTTTAGGGCTTGGTTCTCTGATTCGAGATTCGAATCGTTTGAAGGGGATTCGATGGAAAGTGATGATGGATTAGGGGTGAGGGGGATGAGGTACGTGCAGGGTATGATTTTGGAGGTGTTCTGAGGTGGCGTTGCCACCAAGGAATCTTGTGGCGGTGCTAGGGTTCTTTGATTCAAGATGTTATTCGACGAGTTCGGATGATATTCGAGAGAATGGGGGTTTGAATTTGGGATGAGGAGGCTGAGGGGAGTTTGGGGTGTAGTTTTGGTAGGGTTCGACGACTGACCGCCGCTGTGGGAGATTTTCGGCGGGCGGTCAGCGGTGGAGCAAGGATTGGTCTCTGAAGACCTTAAGAGAGACGGAAGGGGGGGGAGGGGGTTCTGAGGGGGGTTGGGTTGTTGGGGAAAATATATACGTGGGTGGAGATTCAATCCAGACCGTTAGATCAATTAAGATCAACAGCCTGGATTAATTACTTAATAGAAACAACATCGTTTCTTTAAGTGGGAGACTGGGTCGGTTTGTGAACGGGTTAGAGTCGGGTTTCAAGAATCTCACTGGACCGTTCGATCAAAAATAATTCAACGATTGAGATTGATCTACTTGAAACGTCGTCGTTTCATTGATGCTGGAGACGGACCGAACCGTTCGATCTAATGAGATCGACAGTTCAGATCAAGTGTGACAAAAACGACGGCGTTTGGTTTAGTCGAAAAGCTTGACCGAATGGGGCGTTGATTGGGCCTGGGCTGGGGTATTTTTGTGCAAATTTGGCCTGGATTGGGAAGTTAATTCGTGATTCTAGCCCAATTTGATTTTCATTTAATTATTTCCTTCTTTTATTTTCTAATTATTTCCAAAATTAATACTAATATCTCCTAAATTAAATTATAAATCCCCATCAACTTAAAATACTACTTTGTTCCAATTAATAATTATCATACACAATTAAATACCAATTTTTTAAAAAGAGAAATCACACAATTTGACTTTAAACTCTAAAAAATGCGAGATACATATTTTTATGATTTTCTTTTTATTTTTCTAAAACATTTAGTTATTAAATAACTCAAAAATACCTATTAATTTATAAAATACAATTACAACATATTTTGTATTTTCTATTAATTTAAACACATAAATATGTATGGACATAGGCAAATGGCGACATAAAATACTATGGAAATTCACAAAAATGCACACAATAAAATCGACAATTTTTTGTTTTGATTTCTTTGGGAGTAATTCGTGTGGGGCAAAAATCACGTGTTCACACCGACTTATGTCCCGCGGGCCCCCGGAGCAGTAATTGAGGCACTTATGTATTCATGATTTTTATTCGAGTCTGTATTTTTGGTTTCTTGGGAGTCTGTTAGTCTATTTTCGAGTCTTTATTTTCATCTTTCTTTTGGAGTCTGTTAGTCCACTTGTCAAGTCTGTTAGTTTTGTGTTCAAATTTGTAGGGGAAGTCGTTGTAATCAAGATGTTTTGCTTTTATTTTATGAAAAATTGAAAACGCAAAAAAATGTATCTTTCTTTTTATTTTACACTTCCCCCAGAACTACGCTTGGTCTGATTCATGCGGTGTCATGGTACGTAGGCAATCCCCATAGGATTCGATCATAACCGTGAAATGAAAAGAAAATAAAGAAGAAGTGAAAAACAAATAAAAATTGTGGGAAAGAAATAATGGAAAAACAAGAAAAAATGAGAGAATAAAAGAATAAAAACAAGAATCAAGCAAGGAAAAGCAGGAAAGAAAAGAGAGCAAGAAATTGCAAAAATGGAAATTAGTGAAAAGCCAGGATGACGCAAGCAGCCGTTCAAATGCAATAGAAATGGTTAACTGTCTAGGTGCATTACACATAAAGTGAGATTAACTTATGTTAAATGCCCTAACGCTAACGTGATGACTTCATTTTCATAGCAGAAAGGTGGTTGGTTTGTGGATATTAAAGTGGTAACTCTTCTCTACAACAAAAGGTCGAAAGGCAATGGTAGATGGCAACGGAATCGAGTCGGTTGATACTGGTGCCCAAAAACAATTGGTTGAACAGGACAATGGGTTGGTTGAAGAAGTAAGGATGTTAAGACAACACATTGCGGACATGTATCAGGCTTGGATGACTGGGAAGGCACCACCCCTGTCACCACCTAGCTTCTTAGAGGTTACCCTTACCCAAACCCCGGTCATAGTGCCAGATGATACCACATACACTCTAGATCAACCCACTCATCACAGCTTTCCCAACCACCCAAGTAGCTCCGTCACTCATCCTCCAACTACCTCTCCCCAAAATTGCCCTCCTGTTATATCCACTACCCCCATGATTACAACTTCTAAACAATCTTCCCTTCATAGATCCAACAATGAACACCCTCTCAAAGCTCATGATGCCCAATATTATCCCTCAGAGGTTGCCCACAAGGTTCCTGACTCGTACAAGCAGAGCCCTCGAGATGAACCTCATGTTGAAAATGAAAATGTTCACAGGAAAAGAAGGGCGAGATAAGATATCCAGGAGCTGAAAGGTATAGAACAGTTCTTAAGGAGCATTCAAGGGATGGGAAATCATATTAATATATTCCTTGATTTTCATCTGCCCATAGGGTTTAAAGTGCTAAAGTTTAATTTGTATGAGGGGCGTGGAGATCCGGTAGCCCATCTAAGGGGTTATTGCAGTGAAATGAGAAATGTTCCCGGGAAAGGCGAGTTGATGATGGAGTATTTCAGTATGAGCCTGACTGGGGCAGCATTGGAATGGCATACACGTCAAGATGTCAGTAAGTGTCCTACATGGCATGACATGGCTCAAGATTTTGTTCGACACTTTCAATACAATATAGGCATTACCCCAGACCGCTCCTCCCTATCTAACATGGAAAAGAAACCGGAGGAAGGTTTTAGGGAGTTTTGGTTCAGATGCGATCAACATATTGCCCAGGACAATCCTCCCATTAATAGAAAAGATGTTGTTGAGCCCCGCCAATGACAGGATCCAGTGGGCATTCCTGCTCAATGCTTTCAGCCTCAATATCGACCCCATGGATATCCTCGTGATCCAAATATTTCTCCCCAATGCTACTTCTCTCCAATAAATACCCAAAGTCATTCCTCACCTTCCTAGTACCCTATCTACAATGCACCACCATATGCTCCACACCCACGAGACCTGCGATGACCTGCACCATTTTCACAAATATCTTAACCGCCTCCCCAAGCATATCAACCACCTACCCGCAAAAGGTTTCAACTGAGGCCAGAGTAAAAAAGGAGAAGGCAACAGTAAAGAAAAAATTCTTTCACTCCTATTAGAGAATCATATGCCAGTTTGTTCCAAAGGCTAAGGCAATTGGACATGTTGAAGCCGATTCAGATAAAAATGCCAAACCCTCTTCCAAAGAATTTTGATTTTTCTCAAAGGTGCACATATTGATCTAATGCCCCGAGGCATGACATAGAAAAATGTTGGCATCTGAAAGGAGCAATCCAGAAGCTTATTGATGCAGGTGACATTACCTTGCAAAATCCAAATGCAGCAGGTACTAACCAAAGTCCATTGCCTGTTCATAATGAGACGCATATGGTGGACATGATTTGTGTGGAAAAGGAATATGAGGACTCTTCTGAGATCCTCAGAGGGCCACTTGCTGCAAAGCTATCAGCCGCTATCACTCTTGGTTCCGGAAGTTGATCCTAATAATGAACCGGCCAAAGGGACCCAAAAACAATTTGATGAGGACAATGCAATGAAGACTTTTGAAAGTTCTGGTAATGTTGATACGAGACCCAGTTGCTAGGATGTGGATCTTGGTAATTGGAAATACGCTCCTTTCGTGGCTAGCCGGGGAGGAGTCTTGGTGGTTCATTTTGTTGTCATTTCTATTGTTCGGGTTATTTCAGGGTTGTAATCCGGATATTGTCTTGTGACTCAAACCCTTCTATCCTTTTATTTTGCTAGTTACTTTAGTTGTAGTAACTCATTTAGTGTTATCTAGGTTTGTTCCAGGGTTGCACCCCAGTTTATTTTGCTTGTTTTGTTGTTCAAACCCTTTCACCGTCTATCTAATGCAATTTTCTATTTTCTGTTATTTTTAGTCATTTTTGTTTAGTTCTTTTCTCCTTTTATAGTTATTTTCATGCTAATTCTAGTGACATGACATGCATGCATAATTCTAGGCCTGGTCTTAAAAGTTAGCCCAATCATGAAGCAATGAAACAATTTAGAAGATGGTATGGACATTTGAGGGAAGTAAGTAAAGAGATTCTGAGATCGCTTAAAGCCCAAATTGTGTGAAACTGGGGCAGATAATTTGGTAAGTTAATAGGGTGAAAAGAATTCGTTAAAGGAGATTGCATCCCAAACAATTTGAAGCAAGCAACTTTGAGTTCAAGTGCATCTCAAGTTACAAGATAAAGTCAAAAAAGTTTTCTCCGAATTGACGGAGGATATCCATAGTGAAGAGGGAATCGCCCAACGAGGGTTCTGTACTTGACAAGGTGCTAAACAAAAGTGGAAGGCATACCAATGATATCAATGCCGAAGCCGCAAAAGAAATATTGTGCATGATCTTTAATTTTCATCCTCAGGTTGCATGCATTATGCTTGGTATTCTTAGAGATCGGAAGGCCCTCTTTCAGCTGCCCAAACACTTATACCTTTCGATACCCTTTTGAGCCTGTACTGATTTCTTTGACCTCCCCTCTTTTGGAATCAAGTTAGAGTCATACGAAAAAAAATCATATCCCTATAGGTTTATTTTAGAAAGTTCATTCCAAAAGGAAAATTCAAAAAAAGAGGCTAAAAATAGAGATAAAAAAGGGGAAAAAGAAAAAAAAAGGAAAAAAAACATAAAGAATAAAGAAAAAGGAAAATAGTAACAAAAAGTAGTCTTATGAACTACATTCGATCTGATTATTGTCACCACAATATACGTAGGTAACCTCACGGTTCGGTCGTACCAAATAAAATATTTCATGATCCCACGAAGTCGATAATGGGCAGAAATTCCATCTCAAAAAGAAAAGAATCAAATTCCCTTGCTTTATAAATTGGGGCAAAGTTTTTAGAATGGATTGCGAAAGTTGTAAATTAATTAACCTCGTTGTCATAGTTGCTTTGAGCCTTTATGATATCCTTTCTTTCTAATCTTGTCCAAAAGCCACATTACAGTCTAAAAAGACCTCCCAGATAATCTTTGAGAGAGATGAGTTTAGACATGCCAAGAGTATATAATGTTTTTACCATGGTTAATGCCTTGTCATCTGCAGAATCAGAGGAAATAAGAAGAAAATAATAAAATGAGAGAGTCTTATTGGTGAAAACCTTCACAGGCACCATAAGGCGATGGTGAGCTGAGAAAAAGAACAAAATGAGAGAGGCTTGATGGTGAAAACTCTTCGGGCACTACAAGTCGAATAAGGATTGTGAACCAAATTGGATAATCAGAGCATTGAAGCGCAGTTTCACGGTTTAGGGGTATAACAAGAGTTGAACATCAGAACTGCTTGACAGATTAGGCTACTTAATCCAAATGTGCATGTCATGGTCATTAGAGTTGGCATCCACATTTAAAAGTTTCTACTTTGTAGTTTTCTTGTTAGGAATCATCTCTTTTCATTGTCCTTTACTTTGTTCCTTTTGTCCTGTTTACTTCCTCTTCCTGAGTCTGTTTGGGCAAAAAAAGTGAGAAATGACTTCAAAATTTGCCACCAACTTTCCAATTGCACAAAACGGGATCTGGCTAGCACATCAAAGTGGCATAAGTCAGGAAAGAACAGTGTGCGCACTGAGTTGGTAACAATCAACGTGCTTTGGGATTCATGTGAAACACAAAGATTTGGTATATGTCAATTCATGAACAATGCAACAGATGGAGGGTGTTGGGTGAACGGATCAAAGGTATTTTCTGTGATAAGATTGACAAAGAAAGTGGTTAACTAGTGACAAGCAAGGTCTTCCAAGCAGAAATCAAAGTTATTATGGCAAGTGAAGGAGCAATAGACCTTAAGGACAAAGCCAGTGGTTTAAGATAGGAAAAAACATCATGCGCACAGAGTGGGTGGCAATTGACGTGCTTTGGATTCATGTGAAACACAAAGTTTCATTATATGTCAATGCATGAGCACAATGCAACAAATGAATAGTATCGGGTTTGAACGGATCAGAGGTATTCTCCGTGATAAGGGTGATAGAGAAAGTGGCCAGTCAATAAACAAGCAAGGCCTTTCGAGTTGAAATCGAAGTTATCATGGGAAGTGAAGGAGCAATCACCCTCAAAGTCAAGGCCGCAAACCAACCACCATGTTTAAACTCACAAGTTTTCTTTGATTGAAACAGGGGCATGAAATTTTGTTTGTTCCGGAAAAACCTCCAGTGAGGAAAACAGGTGTCGGACAGGCTCGACAGCGAGTTCCAGTACCCTCTTGGATAACAAGATTTAGTAAGTTTTGTGACCCTCACAAATAACCAGGTCGGACGAGAAATCTACTTTTGGGAAGTATAATTTGGCATTTAAGTTGTCACTTTTGAGAAGAGGTTTGGTTTAAAATTTTCAAGATAAAAGAATTTAGTTTAGAATTTGTTCTGATAACAAGAATCGGTTAATACTCACAGATATTCCCAATATCAAACTAGGGTAGAAAAATTTCTTTTGTTCTGTTTGTTTTGTTGAAATCAGGCACCCACCTGGAGAACAAAGGGAAGACGACACAAACTCAAAGGAAAGCGGATCAAGTTCGGCAATCAGGCACCCATCTGGAGAAAAAGGGAAGACAATTCAAAGGAAAAAGCAATCTCAAGAGGAAGTAGTTCGAGTTCAGCAATCAGGCGCCCGCCTGGAGAACAAAGGGATGCAGTTCAAGTTTTGAGGAAAAATAGTTCAAGTTTTGGAAATCAGGTGCCCACCTGAAAAATAAAGGGAGAACAATTCAAGTTTCAGAGGAAAGGAAGACAATTCAAATGTTGGTGATCAAGCACCCACCTGGAGAACAAAGGGAAAGCAGCAATGTTTAAAGGAAGACAACAATCAGGAGCCCACCTGGATAACAAAGGGAGAACAATTCAAGTCTCAAGGAAAAACAGTGCAGATGTTGGTAATTAGGCACCCACCTGGAGAACAAAGGGAAAACAGCAATGTTCAAAGGAAGACAAAAATCAGGAGCTCACCTGGAGAACAAAGGGAAATAGTTCAAGTCTCAAGGAAAAATAGTGCAAATGTTGGTAATCAAGCACCCACCTGGAGGACAAAGAGAAAGCAACAATGTTCAAAGGAAGACAACAATCAGGAGCCCACCTGGAGAAAAAAGGAAAATAGTTCAAGTCTCAAGGAAAAACAATGCAAATGTTTGTAATCAGGCACCCATCTGGAGAACAAAAGGAAAGTAGTAATGTTCAAAGGAAGACAGCAATCAGGAGCCCACCTGAAAAACAAAGGAAAAACAGTTCAAGTTTTGAGGAAAAATAGTGCAAGTATTGGCAATTAGGCGCCCACCTGGAGAACAAGGAGAAGGCAATCCAAGTTTCGAAGGAAGACAGTTCGAGTATTGGAAATTAGGCGGCTACCTGGAGAATAAGGGAATTCACTTCAGAATGCAATTCAAGTAAGCAACAAAAGAAGCTCGCGGCAAGAATGCGAGTCAATAGTCTGAGATAATTAACGGAAGTTAGTCACAATCCAGAATAAAGAAAAAAAAAAAGAGAAAGGCAAGAAGTGAATCGAAATGCAGAAGTTGATGAAAGTGGCTGCTCAAGACATGGCTGAAGTCACAAGTATGGTATGTCCAGTTTTGATCCGAAAAGCTAAAGAAGAATGAACTAGCATCTGCATCTAACAAGCGTCAAGGTTCAAATCCAAAATCTACATGAAGAACCATTCAAGACTTAAGATCAAGCTTCCGAAGACTTATAGATAGGAATCTTGTAATTCATAGTTGACAGGCTTAGTTAGTCTTTTCCATTTTTTGATTTTGATGTAATAACAAGACCGTGGACCGGAACCTCGGCGGAATGGCACCTCGATCGGCTCTCCACCTTAGTATACTCCATCATCTCACTTACTTCTGAACTACACGTGCCCTGATTCCTTTATAGCCAAGGATATGTTGGCAGCTCAGATACCAGGGCTTGGTCACATCCCCCTTGCTCTTAGTTTTGGTCTCTCCAAATAAGGGTCGGGTCAAAAAATCTGTCTAGTCGTTCTTTGTCTGAAAACTCTTCACGTTCCCAGTCAAAGAGGGACAGTTGTAGACATGTGATTTTTGATCCTCCCCAAAATTCCACCCATTTTAGCATGTAAATATTTAATTCGGGCCTAATATCGCTATTTCAACTAATTTTAACTCTTTTACTTGACAAGAAAATAAAAATTACAAAAAAAATAGTTTCATCAATGATTTGTAGTCATTTTTAATCTTGAAAAATACCAAAAATAATTTTGTTTTAATGGTTAGTCTTATTTTAATAGTTATTTTACTTAAGTAGGATTAATTAGTAAATGAAGTCGTATTTTTAATCTTGTTTTGGGATCAAACAACCCATTTTTTAAACCTAATTTTTGGACCTAGCCCATAATTCCTAGACCCATACCTCTAACCTAAAAAAAACCTACAAAAGCTAACCTAGGGACCCTAAATGAGAGGAGCGAAAATACGCAATAGAAAAACACCCTAGAACCTAAAAGGGGTCCGCCGTTTTGACACAAAAAAGGGGCTTTGGATCATCTTCTTCTTCAGGAGACAAAACCTAAATAGACCCTAGACACTCTAAGACAGCGGCTGGTATAGATGACCTCCCCCTCCCCTAAGCATTCTTCTTGTGGAACAAAATCAAAAAAACGCCTAAGAACAAAAGGGAAAGGCAGTTGTTACCCTAGCTTCATCTTCCTCGTGGAGAACACTAAAGAGCCTAATTTTCAACAAGACCTTTTAGCCGCAGAACTCCATGAACACCCCTAAGCTTCAGCAACATTAACCAGAAACGACCACCCCAAATGACTCCCTAATGCCATAGAGCGCCGGTGCCTCACCAACTGAACATACACGCACACACACATAAAGATCTTTGGCTTTCAATGGAGTCTGATTGAGGCTAAGTCGCATGATATCCGTTCGAAGTTTTCGGCATCTCTGTCGAATTTCTAACTCATAGCTTCAGTTTTTCAATCCGGTGTTCTTGCTTTGTTTTTGTATACGTTGTCTTTATTCATCAATAAAAAAGTTTGTTCGAATAGCGGATTTTATGGTGTTGAGGCTCGAAGAAATTCGAAGAAAAATTCAATTTCTGGGATTGAGTTTGAAGTTGCGTAGCCTATGCATCGTCCCTATGCGTAGATATTTAGCCAATTCTAGAAAGCATCAAGTTTGATTCTTCTAAGTAGAAAGTTTGTTTTATGTGCTGAAATTCTTAAGAAAATTATGGAGAAAGCTTGTTTTATGTGCTGAAATTTTGTTGTTGCTCTTCTCTGCTTATGGACTGATCTATGATTGCCTTACTGTTTCATCTGTTATTGTTGACAGATATTCTAGCATAAATTGCTTACTATTTTAGTTAGCAAACGTGACTAAGTTTACGTAGATTGCTATAATAAACATATATATGTCGAATCATATGACAAGTAAAATACCAATATTCTATGAAAGTGATGTCATTTTTGTTGTTTCTATGACTATTCATCCATATAGAATGAACGAACCATTACTAGGTAGCTAATTTGGTTTTCAGTGATTTTGGTTAAAGAACTTCAGAATTTGGGGAGTGTTTTGGGGTATGGTAATATGCTGTGAAAAGTCAGATTTGTTTAAAAGATAATCGAATGTGCCTATTAAGTTAGAATTAAGAATGTGATTGTTATTTGAAAGGGTTAACATATTAGTTCTATAAGCCTAATTAGGAATAACCCTTTTAATTGTATTGGGGTGTGCCATCCTAATTAAATCCTTTATGGCCCTCTTATTAATCTTATAATTTAGATACCAAAATAAATTTCGTAATTTACTTTAGGCGCGTTAATTAAATAATTATCATGGCTACGGTTATGGTTCCCGTAATGTAGTTATGATTTGTAATTACTAAAATCCGGGGGTGCATTTCATGTGACTCGATTCTAATTTCCAAAAAGGTTAAATAAAGCATGTTGTGAAACCCGGGTGCATTTCATGTAGCGTGGCTTACAATGTATTTTAAATAACCTTAAAATTTCCTGAAATGTTAAAAGCGGCTAAAAAGTTAAAAGGACACGTAGGTTTAGAATGTCTAATTAAATCATTTAATTGAGCCAATAATAATAATTGAGCGACCGTGCTAGAATCACGGAACTTGAGAATTCCTAACCCCTTCTTCCGGGTTAACAAAATTCCTTACCTGGATTTCTGTGTTCGCGGACCATAAATAAGAGTCAATTTTTCTCGATTTGGAATTCTAAACCTATGACTTGGGACACCATAAATTATCCCAAGTGGCGACTCTGAACAAATAAATAATCTCGTTTCGATTGTCACTTTAATTGGAAAAACTCCCTTATATACCCTTCCGGGGGTAAGAAAAAGGAGGTGTGACAAGGGGTAAATTTATCATTTCAATATTTTATCCATGTATTACTAATACATGTATTAGTTATTTCATCTTCTATCCCGCATAAAATAATACAAAGATTGACTCATAACTTTTGCATGTATTATTTATGTAAAATTGTAAAATGACACCCAAACATGGTATATTAGTTATGCTAAATTTTGTATAAAATAGCTAATGACTACCAAACGTTGTATTAGTTATATCGTCCCCAATACATGAATAACTTTTATCGTCCCCAATACATGAATAACTTTTATCCTGACTAGCTACCAAACGACCTTTAAATAAATAAGTTCATTATTCAAGTTCTTGCGCTGTTGCGCATGTGATTATTAAACAATATAGTCATCGTACATCACGTTTAGGAATCAATTTGAGTCCATGGATATAAATCCAAAATGATGCTATGAAGACAAGACATGTATATAAGTTAGTATATGCTATCAAAATTGTATTGTTGTAAAATCAATAAAATAATAAACTTTGTGAAAAAATAAAAATAGGAAGTTAGTAAAACTAGAACGTCAAAATAAATTATGAAAACAATATAGGAATAAATCGAGCCCACTGAATACATAATGTATCCTTAAGGAAAATATTCTCCTCAAGTACCCGAGGTTTTGGAATATATCCCCCCAAGATAGAATGATTTAACTCAACGGAGTCTTGGTACCAAAAATGCTGGTGAATAACAAACCACTCGAAGGCTGTAAAATACACTAGAATTTTTATGTGCAGAAGAAGAAGATCAGAAAATATTTATAGCCCATTTGGCACTGTTTCTGAAAAGGTTTGTAACCTTTCAGAACAGCCATAGCTGTTGGAACAGGTTTGATACTGTTTCTGAAAAGGTTTGCAACCTTTCAGAACAGCTACAGCTGTTGAAACAGAGGGGGAAATATTGCGGGAAGAACAAACGGATTTTAAATAATTCGGGAAAGAAAATGGATCAGGTCATGGGTTATTCCGGATTGAATTTTCATTAATTAATTTATTTAATTAATTGAATATTTGGAAAGAACTTTGTCCAAAAATATTAATCAATCAATCGATTTTTGACCAAATCCAAATCCAAATCTGAAGCCGTGCCGAGCGAGCGAGGACGACGCGAGGCTTGCCTTCTTCTTATTCTTTAAGAGCTAAAAGATGAGCTTATCTATATATACACAAAAATTTTCTTTCCTTCTACCAATGAGGGACAAAGTGCATTAGTAAAGTGAGCTCATTCAAAATTTTACTTCTCTCCATTTCTTTTCCCGCCATTTTTTATTCACACCTCTTTTGTTATTAATAACAAAGTCCAACAATCCCCCATGAATGGGGAATGGCTATAAACTTAAAGAAATGCACGGACGTGTATTTTTTTTACATGCAAGAATTAATTGCATCTGGATAAGTAGGTTTCCCTTTGAACTTTCCGTAGTGAAATTATATGGTATATACTCGGTCAATCGATAAATTTGATATCTTTGAACCGTCGAGTTTTGTTGTATACCTAGACAACATAAGTCACACAATCAATCATTAACCGTCTATGGTTCTCACGGTTTGTCCGTTTCATCCATGAACACCGCATGGTTTCATGAGTGCTTAGAGAATGGGCCTTTACTTTCATTCCCCTTGAAGCGGCTTACACTTCACACTCACATAGGTGATTCCTAAATGTGTAATCCTAAAGACACACTATCTGGTCATATCCTGCCAGACTTAGCAAATCATTAAAAAGTTTTAAGCTTTATTGACTCATCAAAAAACCTTAATGCTTTACCTCATTTTTGAACATTGTCTTTATCACGAGAATGGGTTGAGTTATTTGAAAATACTGAACCATCATTTATAACTTTGTTTGATCACTTTGAACCTAGCTCTTGGGATCTCCAGTCTGCTAGGTAGATTTACCGCCAAGATGACTTGTCCTAGACCTTAACCTCATTCCCTTTGATGATCTTTCAACTGCCTCTCTAGATATGTCTTTTGTAAGTGGATCTGACATGTTATCTCTTGACTTTACGTAGTCAATTGCGATAACACAACTAGAGAGTAGTTGTCTAACGGTATTGTGTCTCCGTCGTATATGACGAGATTTTCCGTTATACATAATGCTCTCTGCCCTACCTATTGCCACTTGACTATCACAATGTACACAAATAGGTGCCAAACATTTGTGCCAAAATGGAATATCTTTCAAGAAATTTTGGAGCCATTCAGCTTCTTCACCGGCCTTATCTAAAGCTATAAATTTAGATTCCATTGTAGAATGGGCGATGCACGTTTGTTTGGATGATTTCCAAGACACTGCTCCACCCCAAATTGTGAAAACATATCCACTTGTGAATTTAACTTCAGATGATCCGGTGATCCAATTTGCATCACCTTATCCCTCGATCACAGAGGGATATTTGTTATAATGTAAAGCATAATTTTGGGTATGTTTCAGATATCCCAAAACTCATTTCATTGCCATCTAATGTATTTGATTGGGATTACTTGTAAACCGACTTAGTTTTCTAATAGCACATGTTATATTTGGTCGTGTACAATTCATGATATACATCAAACTTTTCAATACTCTTGCATAGTCCAGTTGTGAGTCACTTTCACCTTCATTCTTTTGAAGTGCATAACTCACGTCAATTGGAGTCTTGGCAATTTTGAAATCCAAATAGTTGAACTTGTCAAGTACCTTTTCAATGCAGTGAGACTGTGATAATGCTAGACCTTGTGGAGTCTTGTGAGTTCTGATTCCTAAGATCATATCAGCAACTCTTAAGTCTTTCATGTGGAATTTGGTAGCCAACATGCACTTTGTAGCATTTATATCTGCTATACTTTTGCTCATCATCAACATGTCGTCAACATATAAACAAATAATGACTTCATCACCTGGAGTATTTTTAATGTAAACACGTTTGTCACACTCGTTGATTTTAAATCCACTTGCCAATATTGTTTGATCAAATTTTGCATGACATTGTTTGGGTGCTTGTTTAAGTCCATAAAGTGATAACAAGTTTGTACACTTTCTTTTCTTTACCAGGAACCACAAAACCCTCAGGTTGTTCCATGTAAATCTCCTCCTCCAATTCTCCATTTAAGAAAGCTGCTTTAACATCCATTTGATGGATTTCAAGATCATACACGGCCGCTAGTGCCACTAATATCCTAATAAATGTTATCCTTGTTACTGACGAGTAAGTGTCAAAGTAATCAAGGCCTTCCTTTTGTCTATAACTTTTGACAACAAGTCTTGCCTTATATTTGTTAATAGTGCTATCAGATTTAATTTTCCATTTAAAGATCCATTTCGAACCTAAAGGCTTATTTTCCGAAGGAAGATCAACCAATTCCCATGTATGGTTATCCAAATTGATTGAATCTCACTATTGACTGCCTCTTTCCAAAACCCCAAATCAGAGATGACATAACCGCTTTAATAGTTTGAGGCTCATTTTCAAGCAAGAATGTCACAAAATCTAGTCCAAAGGAAGTAGATGTTCTTTGACATTTGCTACGCCTTGGATCTTCTATACTTGGAGTATTTTACTTTGGTTATTCCTAAGGTCGTTTAGGTCTTTCACTTAACGACTCATATTCAGTTTTATACTGATAGATGCTTTCAAAGAATTCAGCATTATCTGATTCCATTATCGTATTAACATGAATCTCGGGATTATCGAATTCATGAACCAAAAACCGACATGCTTTACTGTTTGTAACATATCCTATGAAAACGCAATCTACTATTTTTGGTCCGATTTTAACCATTTTAGGTAAAGAAACTTGTACCTTTGCTAGACACCCCCACACTTTGAAATATTTCAATTTGGGTTTTCTTCCTTTCCATTTTTCATATGGAATAAATTGCGTTTTGGTGTGAGGTACTCTATTGAGTATTCAGTTAGCTGTAAGGATAACTCCCCCCCCCCCCCCCACAAACTCTGCGGTAATCCGAAACTTATTAATAAAGAATTTATCATTTTCTTTTATGTCCGATTTTCCTTTCCGCAATTCCGTTGGATTGAGGTGTGTATGGTGCAATAGTTTGATGGATAATTCCATATTTCGAACATATTTCTGCAAATGGAGATTCATATTCTCCACCTCTGTACTTGTAATTATTTTGATCTTTTTATTCAATTGATTCTCCACTTTATTCTTGTATTGCTTAAATACTTCAATTGCTTCATCCTTCCTATTAAGCAAATAAATATAACAGTATCGAGTGCAATCGTCAATAAAAGTAATAAAATACTTTTTTCCATCTCGAGATGGCATCGACTTCATATTGCAAATGTCAGTATGTATTAAATCTAAATGATTTGAATTCCTTTCAACAGACTTATAAGGATGTTTTACAAACTTAGATTCGACGCATATTTGATATTTCAATTTATTACACTCGAATTTAGGCAATACTTCTAAATTAATTAACTTCCGCAAGGTTTTATAATTGACATGTACTAAACGAATATGTCATAAATCATTGGACTCTAATAAATAAGAAGAATTTGAAATTTTATTCATACTGTCAACAACCATTACATTGAGTTTGAAAAGGCAACTGTGAGGTAGCCTTTTCCAACATACATTTCATTCTTGCTTACAACAACTTTATCAGAAATAAATACATATTTGAATCCATTTTTCACAAGTAAAGAAGTAGAAACTAAATTCTTTATAATAGTAGGAAGATGAAGAATGTTGTTGAGTGTTAACACCTTACCGGAAGTCGTCTTCTAGAATATCTTCCCATAACCTTCAATCTTGCCTGTTGCATTATTTCCCATGGAAATCTCTTCTTCGGGACCAGCAGTAGAGTAAGCCGCAAATGCTTCTTTGATAAAACAAACATGTCGAGTGGCTCCAGAGTCAATCCGCCACTTCTTCGGATTTCTAACTAGGTTGCATTCCGAAAGCATTGCACAAAGATCACCAACGACATCATTCTTCTCCACTATGTTGGCTTGTCCCTTCTTCTTATCCTTTTTCAGAAGACGACAATCAAGGCTTTTGTGACCAACTCTTCCACAATTATAGCAGTTGCCCTTGAGTTTCTTTTTGTTCTGCTCCTTAGTATGTCCAGAAGACCTCTTCCTCTTCTTACTTTTTGGAGCAGTCTCCTCAACGATATTAGCTCCCATGATCGTTGAATTTCTACGAGACTTCTTCTCGGCTGTTTTGTTATCTTCCTCAATCTTTAGACGTATCACAAGATCTTCCAACTTTATTTCTTTACGCTTGTGCTAAAGATAGTTCTTAAAATCTCTCCACGAATGAGGCAATTTTTCAATCATTGCAGCCACTTGAAATGCTTCATTCACGATCATACCTTCAGCAATAAGGTCGTGAAAAATAAGCTGAAGCTCCTAAAATTGGGTTCCCACAGTTTTGTTGTCTATCATTTTATAGTCTAAAAACTTGGCAACCACGAACCTTCAAGCATGCATCTTCCGTTTTTTACTTCTTCTCAACTGAGTCCTATAATTCTTCCGAAGTATTCATCGCATTATACACATTGTACAAGTCATTTTCTAAAGCGCTTAAGATATGACCTTTGCAAAGAAAATCCGCCTGCTTCCACGCCTCAACAATCATGAACTTCTTATTGTCCATGCGGCATAGCAGTCACTGGAGGCTCTTCACTAATGAATTTCTGCATACCAAAATTGGTAAGCCAGAAGAATACCCTTTGCTGCCATCCTTTGAAGTTGGCTCCAGAAAATATCTCCGGTTTCTCGGTCGGAGGAACAACAGTGCGGTTTGACGAGGCTATCATCGTTGCAGCAACAGTCGCAGAAGGATTTCCGTTATCAATTGCCATTTCTCACTGTCAACAACAGAAGAGTTCAATTAATGGAAAAATCAGAATAGTAAACAATACTATAATCAGTAACATTACGTAAAAAATGAAGTTTTTATATACTGTTTCGTAGAAAACAATGAAGTTTTTATGTTCTTCAAATCATTTTCAGAATTTCAATACTCTGATGGAATTTTTATATCTTCAATCAGAATAGTAAAATTCAAACGGAGATTATTCCCCTCAAGTACCCGAGATTTTGGAATATATCCTCCCAGGATAGAACGATTTAACTTACCGGAGTGTTGGTACCAAAAACACCGATGAACAACGAACACTCGAAGGCTATAAAACACACTGAAATTTTTATGTGCAAAAGAAGAAGAAGATCAGAAAATATTTATAGCCCATTTGGCACTGTTTCTGAAAAGGTTTGCAATCTTTCAGAACAACCATAGCTGTTGGAACAGGTTTGACATTGTTTCTGAAAAGGTTTGCAACCTTTCAGAACAGTCACAACTGTTGAAACAAGTGGGGAAATATTGCGGGAAAAACAAACAGATTTAAAATAATTCGGGAATGCAAACGGACCGAACTAGACCCGGTCGCGGTTCATGAGTTATTCTGAATTGAATTATCGTTAATTTAATTAATTAATTAATTAAATATTTGAAAAGAATTTTATCCAAAAAGATTAATCAATCCGAAGCTGAAGCCAAAGCCGAGCGATGACGACAACGGCGTGAGGCTTGCCTTCTTCTTAACTCTTTAAGAGCTAAAAGATGAGCTTCTCTATATATACACAAAGATTTTCTTTCCTTCTACCAATGAGGGATAAAGTGCATTAGTAAAATGAACTCATTCAAAATTTCACTTTCCTCTATTTCTTTTTCCACCATTTTCCATTCACACCTCCTTTGTAATTAATAACAAAATCCAACGGTATACATATCAGCGAACTTCTTTTGGTTTGACTTGACAATCTTGTCACAAAATTATTTATCATGGTCAAACTGATAAGGACCATTCAAAATCGAACCGTTTGTTAACTGAATTATAATAATGACTTAATGGTTTATTAATATCGGGTTATTAGATTAGCGGTTGGTGAATGTATAGAAATTTTATAATTAATGATCTATCGAGCGGATCACTTAATTTTCTTATCGAATAAACCGTTAGCCCGTTAAAAATTATTAATTTATATTTTACCCATTATGAAGCAACTTCTTAGCAGCTTGAGCTTTAACATCATCATAAATTGTTTTTGGGGCAGGACTAGGCAGATCTAGATATTTTGATATCTTTCTACTCAAAAAAATCATTTAACTTGGTAAATGAAGCAAATCTATATCCAGAATTTATGTTAACTGAATTTTATTACTGGTTAAGGATCCCCTATTTATATTTTAGTTTGCTTATTGTTTAAATTAAAGAAGAAGAAACTACTATTAACAATAGAAGCTTCATTAGCATACTGGAGTGTGATTGTGATTGGATCGTCTATCTATTGTTTAATGTCTTACTTATTTATGTAATTTTTATTGTCTATTTGATTTAGCCGATAAATCGCTCGATAATTGCTAATTCGATATCAATCCGCACAATATCTTACTAAGCGGCTAGCGGATAATGGATAGTACATTTACAAATCGATAACCGATATAGACGAACCATTAAGTATAAATATTCACCCAATTTATCCGAAACAGAACTGATTAGGTTTCTCGGTTTTGTCTCTGAATGGAAGCTATTTCAGCCTTACATAATAGCATTTAATATAGAAATTAGGGAGTCCTGTTTCCCATATGACGGTTTGGCCGAGTGGTCTAAGGCGCCAGATTTAGGCTCTGGTCCGAAAGGGCGTGGGTTCAAATCCCACAGCCGTCATTTTTTAACTGTGCATTTTTTCTGATAAAAATCACCCATTGCGTATTGTATTGAGAAGACATGCCTGATTTAGCTATGAATTGAAAGATTTGGCGTCTATCTTGAATAAGGTATGTCTCTTTAGGCTGAAAATTTTGCAGACATGATTTTGTATCGTGGATATCAGTGTTATGCTGCTAGGAATTTGCTTTGGTAGTTAAAATTGTAAATTGAAATTAAATCTTGTAACAGTACAACCGATTCCAAGCACATTGTTGAAATATCTGATTGCCAAACCTTGTAACAGACAAGGATATAATTATTAAACATACTGTTTACCATACTAGTTGATAGCCTAGAGAAAAATTGAAGAGCCCCAAGGATATAATTATTAAACATACTGTTTACCATACTAGTTGATAGCCTAGAGAAAAATTGAAGAGCCCCATTTATTACAAGAGAAAAATCTGATAATTTGACTTGGTGGTGTGGCCTGTAGTCACTGCATTTAAGCAAACTGCATCTTAAGGTTTCACTCCTTTCCTCAGCTCAATTCTCTCTTTTCTTCCCAGGTACATATAAAAAGAACCTGTATCTTCTCCATCTCTGAATGGCATTTCCACAATCTTGCTCAACTGGTGAGCGTGGATGCCCCAAACATCCCACCCTACTTTAAGTAATTCTTTAAGATGTTCCACTTTTGCTTACTGCATCCTCAAGGCTTTGATCCAATCAACTTCCACTTGGAAATCACCAGGCCCAGACTTCGCACCTGGAACTCCACCTTCTGCGTTGACAGATAGAGACATGCCAAGAATTCGAGCTGGATTCATCTCCAACTTTGCATTTATCATGTTCCCTCTCCAAGTAGGTACATAACGAGTAAGTGGGATCTGCACAGCCGATAAAGCAATCTACATGTCAATACGCCATTCTCTTTCCACAAGGTGAACAAGTATTTTAAGTTAACCTTCTGCAATGAGATATAGCTAAAAGGATGAAAGAAGTGAACTTACTTTTGCAATATACCAGTTTTCTTTTGGCACAAAAACGAATGCTTGCCATGAATTATCTTCATCTTGTCCGGGAGTATTGACCCAATTTTCTGTGTATATCTGCAGTTAGATTTGAGTGAGATAAGATTATTCCACAGTTCATCCACATACGAATACCAGCAGCTCAATGAAAACATGGACATCCCAAGCATGAAAGCATCAAAAATAAAGATGTGCTTAAGAATCACCAACTACAGACAAGACACAGAACTTACAGTAGAAATATAACATCTTCCATCTCCTTTAAGTTTAAGAGCTATCGTGTCATATCCATCCAAATCAATGAAGCCGTCAAACTGCAGGAAAAAGAAATCAGATGGAGAAGCCACTGACAGACAACAGACCATTTCCTCTATCTAGTAATATTGTATTATTTTCTAGGCTCATTCAAAAATGATATGTGAATTATACTAATGGCATTAAGGCAAGGGGATTTTGTGAAGTTTCACCAGTAGTGCCTGATATCTGAGAAACACTAATCGCTCTTTTGATAGAGCCAATTAAAGAAAATAACAAAGGTTTCATTTCTACATATTATCTCATGGGACTGACTACCACAATCTAATGATTTGAGCAAATTAAAGTGAACAGAGCACTTTTGATCAGAAGAGCTATCACAATCACAAAGGAAACAAAAATAACATATGGTTAACTGTTAGAGACGACTCAAGTACAAGATGTGCAGATGGCCCAAGTTGATCGAGATGCTGACCCATCCATTATTTATCTACTTTGTTTTCAGTTCCCATGTATTTTTTATTTTCTGATGTAAATATAAACAGTTTTTATTTTCTCAGTTTGGTTTTCCGAAAAGTCCTCTCATTCTATCCCTCTCTATTCTCTCGGTGTTATAAGGTTTTCTCATCTCTTTCTTCAATATCTCATCTTGAATCTGTTACTTTTCATTATCAAACGGCAAAAAGAGAAGTTCAGAAAGCATTTATTTGGATGGTTAAGTAGCATTCGCCATGAATAGGTGGTATGAACAAGGAGTGTACAACTTGAGAAGGGGTGGTGGTTACTCAATAACTAGGAGTTATATTGCACTGCTAGGGGTAATGCAAAGACTGCATATAGCAGATTTGATATGGAGTAATGTAGCACAGCCAAAACATAGGTTTTTTCTGTGGCTTGGAGCTCAAAGGAGACTGCTAACAAAGGAAAGGCAGGTGAAGTTGCAGATTCAAGTAGATAACATGGAGTGTTGTTTATGTGATGAAGATGAACAAAAAACTGAAACCAGTCAGCATTTATTTGTGGAATGCAACTGGATAAAGAATGTCCGTGCTGAGACGCTGTGATGGCTTGGTGTATAACTGCAAGAAGGAGACATAGCGAGCACAATGAATAACATTAAAAAGAAGAAATGGGAACAGTTAAAGAAGGAAGTGGTTGCAGCAACAATGGGAGCTGTCTTCTATCATACGTGGAAGGCAAGAAATTGGAAGATATTTAAAGGAGCTAATGTAAATAGTGCAGATGCTGCAGAACAGATTAAGCAGGAAACATTAGTTAGATTAAGTAATATTCATAAGTCAAAGAAGGCAAATAGATGTTGGGAATTCTTGAGGAATATCACTGATGTATAGACTAGTGTTGAGATGGAACATTCATCGTACCTTTGAGGAGGTGATTATGATGTAAAGTGCTCAATATGTGCAATCCTTTGGTTGATCAATGGTAATATTCACAATGTTACCAAAAAAAGTAGCATTCACCTTTTTAGACCGCATTCCACAAAAGCCACTTCGAGTCATATTCCACTTTGATCCTTCCATAACATCCAACGAGAGGTTTCCGGAGAAAACACCTGCCAGAAACACCAAAAACCTATATATATTCGATGTGCGAAATGTGAACTTCAAGAAAAGTAACACTATTATAGTAACATCTTTTGAAATACTTTCAGAATTATTATCAAAAAAATTGACTACAATAGAAAAAAGGTTGAAGAAGAGACATAGGTGTGGCAGAAAAAAGAAATGATTAAGCTGAATTGTAGGTTCAGCGGAAGTCTCAGAGGTCAATGGCTTTCTCCACATACACACCTAAGACCCCGGACAATGCTACTCCAATTATAGTGACAACTGCATATAGAAGAATAAATCAATTAATTTTTCTCGATCATAAAGTTGGATAGGCTATAAGAACCCTTGGAATTTGACTATTTTTACATTGGTTGCTACAGATTACAAGCTCTTTCCTTATCGGGGACTTGGGACTGGTATGCTTTGTGATGCCCATGACGGAGGGCGAGTTGAAGAGTGCTGGTCGAGCAGGACTAGCAAACTTCTAGGCTGGCAAGCTTCTAAAAAAGGAGTGCACATGTAACCTTAGGCGAATCCCACATCGAAATGGGAGAGGAAAGTGAAGAGTTTTATAAGGCATGATACAAGTTCACATGGTATGTGGGCTTTTGGGGCTTGATATGGCATAGGCTGAAAAGACAAATCCGTGCGGGCCTAGTCCCAAAGCAGACAATACGTGCCATGGGCTTGGGGCGTGACAAATATGGTATCAGAGCTGAGACTCCCTCAGTACGATGGTGGGGCAAACCTCATCGAGGACACTGAGTTCTGGGGGGTGAATGTGAGCCCATGACCGGGGGGGGGGGCTGAAGAGGGCGGGTCTATGTTGGAAGCTTCTGAAGAAGCAGTGCACATGTCACCCTAAGCGAATCCCACATCGGAATGGGATAGGAAAGTGAAGAGTTTATTAAAGCATAACACAAGTTCACACGGTACGCGCGCTTTTGGGGCTCGATGTGGCGTAGCCCGAAAAGACAAATCCGTTCGGGCCTAGGACCAAAGCGGACAATACGTGCCTTGGGCTTGGGTCGTGA
>MU712280.1:5028-36581 GCA_026770625.1 Nicotiana glauca
CCCCCCCTTGTGTATTGTGTGTCATGTGTATATAAATGTTTTTGTATCTTTTTCTTCCTTTCTTCAAAAATGGAGAAGAACCCATCCACAGTAGTCTCTTTTAGCATGTGTTAGCATGTTAGCATGTGTGGTTCAAAATGTGTAAGGGTGTTTTGAGCTAAGTCCGAAAATTATGCCTAAAACGGGCAGTTTGAATCCAAATATTATTCTTTGCCCGGAACCGAGAATGAGAACACGATATTATTTAATTAATCATACGTAAGCAAAATAACTATTAAAATGAGACTACCAATTAAAACAAAACTATTTAATTTTGTAATTTTCGAAATTATATAAAGATAAATATATAAAGTACTATTTTTTGTATTTTTTCAAGTTACAAAATATTAATAAAACTATTTTTGTAATTTTCGTTTTTTATATAAAGATAAAAATATAAAGTACTATTTTTGTATTTTTTAAGTTTAAAATGGCTACAAAATATTAATAAAATTATTTTTTTTTGTAATTTTTGAAATTATATAAAGATAAAATATAAGGTACTATTTTTGTATATTTTTCAGTTTATGAGGAATACATAAACTAAAATTTATATATCTTTTTTTTTTGTTGTAATTTTTCATTTTAAGGTAAAAATAAAGTAAAAGAGTAAAAATTAGCTGAGATAGCTATATTAGGCCTAAACTAAATATTTTACGCAAAACTCTGAAAATTCTTGGAGAGGGTCAAAAATCACACATCTATAGTTAGCATTGTGTATTAGGGACCTTTCCGGACAGCCTATAGTATAACCACCATAAAGTTTTGTACAAAACTTGAAATTCCAATTAATTTACCTTTCGCAAAACTAGAGACAAAGGGGTACAACTTTTATTTTTACATCATCTCCCAATTCCTTGTATATTGTGAGATATAAGCTTCCAAAGTGGGATAAACGCAATAGAATATTTGTTCTTCGCGATCGCGAAGCACTATACGCGATCGCGAAGCACTCACAATTTTTTCGCATTTTACTCATCGCGATCGCGTCCGATTTCCCGCGATCGCATAGAACACTGCTGTAGCCAAAAACCAGCAGCTAAAAATAGCTTAGAAATGGTCCGGAACCACCCCGAAACTCACTAGAGGCCCCCCGGGACCTCAACCAAATATGTCAACCAATCCTAAAACATCATTCAAACTTGTTCCAACCTTCGGAACGCTCAAAACAACATCAAAATACAAAAACTTCATCGGATTCAACCTTAAAATTTTCAAAAACTCTAAAAATACATTTTTGATCAAAAAGTCTACCAAACCTCGTCCGAATGATCTAAAACTTTGCACGCACATTCCAAATGACATAACGGAGCTACTACAACTCTCGAAATTCCATTCCTACCCCTATATCAAAATCTCGCCTATCAACCGAAATTTGCCGAAATATTAACTTCGCCAATTCAAGCCTAATTCTATACCGAACCTCCAAAACCAATTTCGATTATGCTCCTAAGTCATAAATCACCCAACGAAGCTAACCAAATTATAAAAATTCTGATCCGAGCTCATACACAAATTAGTCAACTCTTGGTCAAACCTTTCAAATTCAAAGCTTTCAATTGAGACTGTTCTTTCAAATTCATACCGATTTCCGTAAAACCAAAACCAACGATCTACATCAGTCATAATACATCATACGAGGAAAGTCATGCCCAAGAGTTGGCGATCAAAGTGCAAAAGCTCAAAACGACCGGTCGGGTCGTTATAAGAGAGTACATATTTAGGTAGTTATTGAACAACGTCACTCCTAACGTATGTGAGAAATCAATACAATGTGTTTAAAGGTAGGTTTAGAAATAACAAAGCCTTGACGTGGTCAGATAAAGCCAACTAGCGTAGTTCGAGAGAATATGTCTAGTAAATTGTTGTAATTACTCGAGAGAGAATTACGACACCAAAAGTGCTCACGATTAGTAGAGAATACATAGGCAAAATTGTTGGGAACATAACATGAAGGATTCCAACATTTGGGGAAATCATAACTCTAGACCTCCAAATCTTTTCTCCAACCCTTAGTATCCCTAGTTTTAATTTACTTTTTTAATTTGTTAGTTAATTAGTTAGACATAAAAATCTTAATATCTATAAGTTAGGAATTGTTCGATCTTGTCTTCTTAGTGATATTAAACAGATATAGCTAAGCCTTAGTTCTTTTGGGATTCGACTCCGGACTTTTATTATATTTGCAGCGACCGCTTATCCTTTTTAGGACTAGAGCTGGGAGTTTGGCGCCGTTGCCGGGGAACTAACGGTGTAGCGGTAGGTGTACATATTGCTAGGCTACAAGTTTGAACTTTTATTTTTATTTTGTTGTATTTGATTTTTTTTATACATTTTTGTTTTACTTGTTAATTTATTGGGTTGTTGTTGTTGTTGTTGTTTGTTAATTTGAGAAACATGTCATCCTGGAATTATAGGAGTTTGGATGTTGGTAATTCTACTTTTAATCCTTCTTATGCATATACTGAAGAAAACCACCCATGGAAAAATTATCAAAATATTCCCGAGAGCGAGTTATGTGCACCAACTCAATCTTATGTGTGTAATGTATGTGATAAGTGTGGTGGTCAGAATGATCATTTTTATGGCTGTGCTTATATTTCTTATCTTCCTTCAACCCCTTACTTTGATGGTTCTTCTTTTTCTTGTGAAGTTAATAAAAATAAAGACCCCAGGGATGATGACCTGAAAGAGATCAAGGATATGCTAAGGTGCCTTGTGAAACAAAATAATCAGAAAAACTACACATACAAAGTTAAGATGCAGCTATTCGCAACCTGGAGGCACAAGTGAGTCAACTAGTTGAGGTAGTTAACGCTCAACAAGCTAATATTGTGGAAAGTAGCCAAGAAGAGCATGAATTAGATGCCGAAATTGAGGTGCAAATAGAGGAGGTCATAGTAGAAAACTAGCAGTCTAACCAACTAGAATTTGAGGATGGCGATGTTGAAGAAGTGAGACTAGAATCAACCAAGGACATTAAGGATATAAATTTTGTTGACTCTAGTATCATTGATGTTTAGGATGCTGAAAGTCCTGAAGTTCATGTGTGTGAGCGCATTGGTCCACACTCCAAGCATTTTTTTCACATTGTGTTTGGATGATGATATGAAAACTGAGTCATCCGGACCAATTGAAGAGTCAAGGAATGAGGAACAAGGTGCATATATTTTGGATTTCTTCTTGCCATAAAGTCAGGATTACATACCTCATACAAAGGCCAAGGAGTGCAGAATACTACATTATTTACTTGGGCCAATTCGATTCTTTCCACCGCCCTAAGAGCATAATCATAAGTTTGAAGCAAAACTTGGGTTTCAATTCATAAGCTCGAGGTGGAGACAAAAAGTGAGTCATGTCGTGCCGCGACGTTAAATCAAGCGCTTGTTGGGAGGCAACCCAATTTTACTGCTTTTTTTTTTTTTAATTGTATTAGTTTTGTAGTGTCAATTTTTTATCTTCTAGGAACATGAAAAGCAAAGCTATTGGCAGGATGTAACAGCAAACCAAATGGTTGGAACTAAGTGTGAGGTACCCACACGAAGGACCAAGCATGAGAGAAGTCTGAGTACCCTATGAGCTGCTAGTACTTCAACCTTTGGCCTACTAGTGAGTTTCTTTTACCCTCTTATAGTTATGATGTGCATTGAGGATAATGCACAATTTTAAGTGTGGGGTAAGGAGATTGTCTGGGTGACTATCTATGCTACTTTAGTTTTGGTAGTTTAATTGATTAATGCTTTAAAAAAAGATTGGACTTTTCCCGACGATGGATATCCTAGACAATTGTTTTGAGGAATTTAAGTCTAAAGAAAAAAAAGGACAAAAAGATTTTCTTTTGTTGGGTAGTGTAGCAATTACTCCTTGATTTTTCTTTATGCCGCGGTTTTTTTCTAAAGGTTTTGTTTGAACCAGGTATAGTTATTTTTTTAGGAATAGGAGCCATTGTGTTGTGTTTTGAATTGAAGCAATATCTCTTGACTTTGTTATGCCTTGAGAATAGTGAGTACTTTGGTTGTGACGCTTAGGCTCAGTTTTTTACTCTTGTATAAGTACCTTAAATTGTATGTTCTTAACTTTGCTTAACTGCTTTGACTACAATGTCTTGGTGATCCAATCTTAAGTGAGTCATGTGCCATGTGCGTGTGAGTGTTGTTGTATTCTGTGCAGTGAATTTGATGCCTAGAACTTGCCCCGTGTGTTTACAAAGCGAAATAGTAGTTTTGTTTAGTCTTGGAAATGATATAGGCATTTTTTTATTGAGCCATGTATATATTTTATCCACCTAATTGTTATGTATCGTAGTTAACCCCTTTGAGCCTGTAATCTTGTTTCTTTGGTAACCACATTACAAGCCTAACCCATTTGTTTGAATTAATCATCTATTTGAACCTTCTAACCTCTCATGAGCACTTGAACTGTTATGAACTTTGTAAAAGTTAAACTGTGGGGCGGTCGGTTTGGCTTTTGAATGGAACTAATGAAATAAGGAGAAAGATGCACTGTTTTGAAAAAAGTAAGAGCCGCTTGAATTGAAAAAGAAAGAAAATAAAAAAATAATTGTATTGTTGAGAAAAAAAATATTCCTTGATAATTGGTGACTCTTGATGTAATTGTGCTTAAAGAAGTATGGGGTAATATACATTAATGTGAAGGTGGAGTTTTGATTTGACATAAGCATGAGCTTGAATGTTAAAGTATATGTATTAAAGTGCTTAGAGATGTGTAGTCACTTTTATATCCAAACGTATCCTACCCGTTCCGCAGCCTACATTACAACCAAATAAAGTCCTACTTTATCCTTGACGGAATGAGCTCGATTAGTAGAGTATTACACTACGGACAAGCCTATGGTGCATCTTTTGTGGCATATGAATGTTATTTCTAAGAGTGAGTGAATTCTTTCTATCTTGAGTTCCTAAGTGTTCTTAAATTTTATTGTGTGGAACTACTCTCATTTGTTGTGTGAGGACACTTGATTCATGAAAAAAAGATAATGTCAGTGACCTCTACGTTAGAGTAAGTGGGTGAGTTGTGAATAACGTGTGGTACTTGTGGCTCAAATCTTGAGGTGAACATGTTACGCTTTTGTGCTTAGTCTATTTAAATATTCTTGGTGTGATGAGTTAGGATAATTATTTAAAAAGGTCGTGTCTATATAAAGTGTAGTTTGATTGATCGAGGACGAGCAATAGTTTAAGTGCGGGGTGTTGGTAGTAGCCTATATTATGCGATGTAGATTCTATTTATGCTCTAAGTTAACTATATTTTATTGATGTTTTAAGTGCTAAATAATAACAGAATGCTCTAATTGAGGTTTTTATGCTTTGCAGGAGCTACTCTGAGTTAGGATGAGGATATAGAGTGTTTTGGGGTTAATATATAGATACAAGACCAATCGAGAAGAGCTCAGATGAAAATGAGCAAGAAAATTGTTCGAGAGAATATGTCTAGTAAACTGTTGTAGTTGCTCGAGAGAGAATTACAACACCTAAAGTGCTCACGATCAGTAGAGAATACATAGGTGAAATTGTAGGGAACATAGCATGAAAGATTCCAACATTTAGAAAATCATAACTCTAGACCTCCTAATCTTTTCTCCAACCCTTAGTATCCCTAGTGTTAAATTTACTTCTTTAATTTGTTGGTTAATTAGTTAGACAGAAAAATTTTAATATCTATAAGTTAGGAATTGTTCGATCTTGTCTTCTTAGTGATATTAAACAGCTATAGCTAAGCCTTAGTTCTCTGTGGGATTCGACTCCAGACTTTTAGACCGGATTATATTTACAGCGACCGCTTATCTTTTTTAGAAGTAGAATTGGGCGTGATCAGTTTTCTAGTGAAGATACTTTCTTTTTCCAGAAATACACATATATGTATATGTAAAAGAGTTTACTTCTTTCTCTTTGGTTTCATTATCTGAAATTGCCTAGGCGAGCATATAATCTGTTTTACCCGAGTTCATCTATTTCTTGGATTCCGTTATTGACATCAAAGTGTTAATTCCTTTGATATCTTCAATTAGCATATTAAGAAAGATGGTGATTTAAATAAGTTGTTTGAGTTAATATAACTTTGAATGTTGTGATGGTACTGGTATTGGTTCAATACTCCAATTGCTGAGTAAAGTGTAATTTTTCATGGGTTAGACAAACAACGTGGGCCGTTGGTAGGGCTGGATGTTTCAGCAGGTAAAATTTGGGCCAAAAGCTCAATTCTTTAGGCCCAATGCCAACTAAGCTAGCTGGCCCATTTCTTTCTTCTAAGAAATAGATAAAGAATTTTTTTCAAAAAACACTATCTTTTAGTGGTAATTAGCTATCTGTAGATACCATTTTTTATATTACGGATTGTAGATACATTTTCTTTTGTTATAAGATGTATTAGATGTATTTAAGCTACTGTATTTATGAATACAGTAGCAAAAATAGGCGTGAATCAGGGAAGTCCAGCTAATCAGTTATTGAATTCGAGTGTATTCGACTGTATTCACGGCGTGAAACATGGGATTACAGCTGGACAGATTATTGTATTCAAGTGTATTCGATTGTATTCATGGCGTGAAACATGGGATTAAAGCTGGACAGATTATTATATTCGACTATATTCACAGTGTGAAATAAGGGATTACACTGCTTTTAAACGGAAAGTGAATCAATTAACATAATAGACTCCTAATATAACTCAACAAACTCAATTATAACACACAAATTTTGTATTTTTAGTTATAAAAAATATTCTCAACTGGAAAACGCCCCAAAAATACAGCAATCTTCAGAGAAATTATATAATACATAAATTATAATAATTAAAAAAATATATGAATATATTCATGAAATATAGCGAGACAGTGAAGACAATGAAATACATAGAATACAACGGGATATATTGAAATACAATGAAAAAAAAGATAATGAAATACAATAAAATACATAGAAAACAGCGAGATATATTGAAATACAATGAAAAAAAAAGACAATGAATACAATGAAATACATAAAAATACAACGAGATACATTGAAATACATTGAAAAATATTAACAGAAAATTCAAGTTACTCAGCCCCCAACTCCGTCGTCTTTGTTCAAGAACAATCCTAATACCGTCTCGTTGAAGTAGCATCAGTATCCAGTAACTAATCCTTACAATTATTGGCTTTAGGAAGTATGTGTAGACCCTTGGTTTCGGAAGCATCGAATTACCTTTCTTTCTTGTACTGAGATGGAGTTTCAACACTTGGTTTTGTTCTTGCTATTCATCTCCTTAATCTTTCTTCTAATTCAAAAATGGAGGAAACCGAAAACGCTGCCAACTGAGAAATTTTATGGCTGATTATTACTCCCTCCGGTCCGTGGAGGCTATCTATTATTGAGAAATTTGCGGGGATATGAGATATTTGAGGGGAGAGAGAAAAATAATACAAAGCTTATTTTATGGCTTAATGGTAGGAGGTAACCATAAATAGATATTTGGCTATAAAAGAAATCAAAAGGTAGCTATGGAATATAATTTTTAAAAGGGTATTTATTTAAAATTAATAAGATATCAACTTTTGCTATAGGAGGTAACTAATCCATAAATAAATAGCTGGCCCATTTTCTAAAATCTGTAAGCTGGCTCATTTCTCCTTTAACAAGAAGTTGGCCCATCCCTTTAAAATAGATAGAGTTGGTCCAACATTTATTTGCATAATATTTCCAACAATAAGGCTAGAAAATAATAATAAAAATCAGATTTTTGTTACCAATTAATTAACTCATTTTCTTTCAATTAATTAGTTGAACGCTAAGCAACTAGTAGGTGCTTTAACTTTTTCATTCACGGACTCGCTTGCATAGCATGATGTTTTAACCTTCAATAAATTAATTCAATAATCTCACACCATACCCAATAACTTTAGTCAATTTCTAATTTAATTAATTCCTTGTTTATAACCGTGGATTCGCTTGCGTAGCACGGTAGTTGACATTTTAAAAACTCCAAACATTAATTTTTATTTTTCTTTCTTCTTTCTCAAATTTAGTAAATTATCTAAAAGTAATAACGTGTTAATAATTCTTTGTCATGAATGCAGATTCGTTTGCGTAGCGTTGTTATGACTAAGTCAATAAATTTTATCTAGATCACGTATTTGTTTGCGTAGTGTGATTATAATATTTTATTATATTTTTTAATAATCAAGAAATAGAAGCGGATAAGTAAAACATGAAAATCATATAAATCAAGATTTGTCCAAAATTAATTTAAGCTAAGTTTTAAGCCAATAAAGCGACCGTGCTAAAATTACGGGATTCGAGGAATGCCTTACACCTTCTCCCCGGTCAACATAATCCCTTATCCGAACTTTATTTTTACAGACCGATATAAAAGAGTCAAATCTTCCTTTGAATAATGATTCAAATAAAAGATGACTTGGAACCAAAAATCAATTCCAAGTGGCGACTCGGTAAACAAAATAATCTCTATTTTAAAGTTGTCACTTTAATTGAAAAAACTTTTCAACCCACAAATCCATAATACTACATCTTCTTTGGGGGGGTAGAGAAGGGGTGTGACACTTCCCATTTGGATCCATCCCCCAAACTTCACTTGGAAACTCTTTGGTAACATTAGTCTCAATAAGCATCCGAGCATAGGAAACTCTAGTTTGCTTAGTTGTGCACTCACCAACAAAAATAGGTCTCCTAATCATACTAGTTATCCCGCTCAAAGATCTCACTCCCCAACAAGACATAGGTAGCTTGGAAAATTTAAACCATAGTGGAATAACAGTAGGGAATTTCTAGTGAAATCAAAATTAGGAGTCCATGGCTTTAGAATTATAGGTTTATTAGCTATGGAATAAGGTCCAACACATAGAATTTCATGAGCATCTTCTATAGTTTTGAATCTGATTATGTAGTAGCCTTCATCATGATAGAATAGATCTGGTTCTGGAATATGTGACCAATGTAAGTTAATATATCTCTTCATCGCATTATACCCCGATCCATCTCTGTAAGAAGCACATTTTCACTTATTCTCTTCCTCTTCCACCTCTAATTTATCTAATTGAACCATAGGTTACCCGTCTACAATTAGCGATGGAATATAAGATAGTGACGTACCATTTGTACCAAATCTGTTCTTCTAAAAATGTGTTGCCCATGAATGTTTAGCTTCTTCTACTTTTTCGCTTGTTATCACTAGTTCCATTGGTTCATCTGCTTAGTTAACTTGATTCTGATCTGGATTTTGCATGGTCACTGTTCCATTGGTTGGAACTTTCATCGTAGCTAGTATTGTCCCAATTGATGTTGGAGATGCCAGATCTAGCTTCTTAGAGACGTTAGACTGGTGCAAAGTTGAGTCAATTGAACATGCAGTACCTCCAGTAGCTGGATCTATGCTCTGAACTAAAGCTGGAGGAGTGGTTATTGTAGCTACCTTCTTCATTAATGGTTGCTTAATTTTCGTCAATAGGTTCTCCAATGTCGTTAATGGATATTTACGAGGTTGTCCTCTACCTCTGCCTCTTACTTTCGCCATGTCTACAGGCTCGACGTACGTTTAACTAACGTGGGCTGAGAGCATTTTGAAGAAGAGGAATTAAATAGATTATTTAAGGTATTATTTTGCACTATACAAAATAGTCATTTGAATTATTTTTCTTATCTTTAGGAATATGCGTTTGATTATTTTTTAAATATTTATAATTTCGAAATCAATTAGGTTTCGTGTATTATATCCTTCCTTATTTGAACTACTAATATAACTTATTTAATTTGTACTAATTCTTGTAGGAGTCTTTACTGAACACATAATGTAGTGAGAAATATTGCTTCTTCCCAAGTTTTTGTTTATTTCCTCTATTTATTTTGTTACTAATTTAATCATTTTAGACTAAATTATATTAGGAATAAATTCATTAAAATTTTAAATATAAAACAATAATTGGCTATTTTGTTATTTAAGTGAAATACTTGAAAAAAAACTCCTAAACCTGGGGAAAAAAATAAGGACTCCTAAACCGTGGAAAAGAAAGTAAGGACTACTAAGCTTTAAAACAAAAAAGATACTCGTAAATCTATTATTAAATAAAAATACTCCTAAAGTGGTTGAAATTCAATATCCTAAATCTAAATGTAGTTTTTATGAAGGTCTCCAAGTAAATAACATAATTTTCTAGGTCAAAGTCTTAAGTATTCGGAAAATAATTAAGTGAATATTCTTAAATATTAGAAAAATAATTAAAGGACTATTCCTATAATTTAGAAAAATAACTTACATTATTATTTTTCAAATGTGAAAGCTAGTTAAGATTTTACCTTATAAACTAATAGTAAAAATTAAAAACTAAGGGCTCTTAAAATCTTTTTAACGTTATTCTTTTATTAAGGAAGAAAGATGACAAAGGTAAATATACATAAAAGAAAGTACTTTTTATAGATGTGCTTTTGTGACTCAAGTATAATTATCATTATTTTTGCATGTTTATATTAGAAAAAAGGAGACTCAAAGTCAAATGCATAGTACGACATAAGAATAATAGATATGTATGTAGTAAAATTCATATATTTATTGTTCATTATTATGTTATTTTTTAAATTTGATATTAACTATTTTTCTGTTATTGAATCATTCTTGGGAGTAAAAATAAATATCTAGCAATCACAGACATAGTAATCTCAAAATTTTATCAATTCCATTTTTTATTTAGATTCAGTATCAATCTTAACAAAGAAAATATTTTAAATTTTAAGAATATGAAAGAAAGAGAAGTGATGGTAAGATTCAGTAACACCAATGGTTATACCAACATAAAAATCTAAAAGTGATATGTCATAGCGATTCTCTTATTACTCTTAATATAGAATTCTTATAATTACATTTAATATTTAAAACTTGGGATGTGCTAATATTAAAATTTGAATCTACAAAAATAAATTATTCTCTTTAACCTTAAGAACAAATAATTAAGTCCTTAAATTAATTAACCAAAGGAAATCTTTAAATTAACTAATTTACAAAAAATCCAAGTCATCTTTTTGAAATTCATTATATAAATCATTTATAGTATATTATTATTGTTAAAAGCACCAGCAATAAGGATGAAATATTAGAAGACAAAAAATATTCTAACTGAGTTATCATTAATTATTTTTATTTCTTTTGATATTCATTTAAATAAATGACAACTCCCTATACTTTTTTATATACTAAGTTGCTTATTGTATATAATATTAACTTAATGTAGATACTTTAAAGCTAAGAATTTGATAACCTAATTTACATGTTCCTTTTGTATACATAATTTATTGATTGACGTTAGGTACACGTACAACACACGTACACTAAAGCTAGCAGATATATAAGTAAATCCACCCAAGAAGATCGGTAACCAACCATATATGGGAAGTGTAAACAGTCATAAGATGAACATACGAGTTCGGCCATCCAAATATATTCGACCAACCAAACTTTCGACAATTCTCAAAATGAAAAGCCACTTTGAAAAGACAAACAAATCAATTCCCATCAAAAGCTTTGTTCCATGTTTTTTTGATGAAGTAAAAGCTCTGTTCCATGTTGTCTTCCACGATTAAATAATGTTCATATTCCATTTTGATGTAATAGTGGTTAAAAAAAAGAGCGATTGAAGAACATTATATTGTGATCCATTAAAAAGATTATAATTTAAAAAATATATTTTTGTGAGTTTCTCGTTCCAATTGGAGGGAATAAAAATTGTATGGGATACCCTATTTGATCCCCCTAGTTAACCTGTACATACTTTTAATTTTTCTTTTTTAACTAGTACCCAAAGTTTAGATAACTTCAGCCATTTTTTTCCTCCTCCTTTTTTCTTAGTCTTCGTCATCTTCTTCTTTTCCGTCAATTTTATATGGTATTTGTGATCATATTTTAAGGTAGTTATGGTGTTTTACAGTGGTAAGCTGTTGTGACGCTTTATTTTTTACTACTGCTTTGGGTTTCTTATTCTTTTTCTTCTTAATCGCAAAATGAGTTTGTTATATTTATTGTTGTTTTGACAAATTGATGATTGAAGTTTGTTCTTGATGATATCTGGGGGTTATGTTTCAAATTTGAGCTTATTTGGAATAGATTTAGGTGTTAAATCGTGTATTGGATTGTTGAAATTCGAAGAACAATTTTTTGTTTCTGTGAAATTTGCACTTCAGACCTATGTGACCTGAAGTACATGAAGACATTGGTTGAACTTCAAACATATTTGGTCTTGAGTGCATCTGAAGTGCAATATTTGCACTTCAGACCTATTTGGCCTTAAGTGCAGTTGAAGTGCACTTTTTTCACTTCAGACCTATTTGACCTTAAGTGCATGAAAATATTTGTTACACTTCAGACTTATTTGACCTTAAGTGAATCTTAATTGCAATTTTTGCACTTTAAACTTAATTTGCCTTATGTGCATTGGGCTTCAGACTAATTTTTCTTTAACTTCAGATCCGGTAAGTTTGAAGTTAATCCTAAAGTAGGTAGGCTTGCAAAGTTTTATACAAAGTAAATATAAATTCAATTGTGATCTCAAAACTGGGTATAGATGCAATGTACCCGGAAGGGAGGGAGAGTTGGGGCCCAAAAGGTGATAACATAGGAAGATACAAAGTCATAAATAAGTAGAAAAAAAGGCATTATACCAAATTCTAAGGTTTAGAGCATATGTCAAATACCCAAAGGGAGAAAGTAAAGTAGAACAAAGGCATTTGGGAAGGAGTTGGTCACTATCATCAACTGTTGCCATCAGTATGTTACATCTTACAGCTTAAAAAATTGCCAATAATCATATTGCAAAGGAACTATCAAAGGCACATGCAAGTAATTCTATCTTAGGTAAGGTTCGAAGTTAACTTTCAATTGGCTTGTTTTTTGCTTCACTTTGGAACTGTGTGTAGGGTAAGGGAAGAAAAATTTGGCACAAGAGAGAAACAGAATTCTACTAGTTAGAAAAGGGGGTTAGGCCTATGTGTTGAATCATTGATAGCTTCTTTAAACTGTAATTGTTTAAGACAAATTAGGGTTTTGTATTAATCACCAGTGGCCCCAATCCTTCTCATGTCTACCAAACTATGCTTGCTTTTTGACACATATTTATCATTATTTATCTAGACCTAGCTATTAAGACTAGTACTATTTTTATTAACTAACACATGCTATTTGGTAACACGAAATTATTTTTATTTAATCCACTAGTATAACTGAAAGTTCGTATATAGCTTCACTGAAATGGAACTAAAAATAGGACTTTACGTTTCAATTTAAATGAAGTAGTTTGACTTGGCATGAAGTTTAAAAAAAAAAAAGATTTTGAAACGTGTGGCCTTAAACGCTTAATGGGTAAAAGCTTTGTGGGACAATGATATTTTTTTGTGGTTATAAAAGTTTCTGTTAAGGATAAAATGGGTAAAATAAAGAGTTTACAGTTAAATTACTTCCAATTGTAGAAATGTGTCATTCTTTTTGGAACGGACTAATAATGAAAGTGTGTCATCTAAATTGAAAGAGACGGGGTAGTTGATAAGCACAAGTTTGGGAACAATCTCTCAACTTAAGCGCTAATCATGAGAAGTCTATTCTATTTTAGGTTTAATTTCAATCTCTTAACCAACTAACTTGCTTAATAGGTCGAAGAGAATTCTAGTTTAATTAAGAACCTAACTCAAGAAAGAAGCTGATCATCATTTCCTCATTATGATAATATGGTAGTTATGTTCTATTTTCTAAAGTAGTGTAATAATCACTAAATCAATTGCAGATTTGTCTGTGTTTAGTTTTGATCAACTTTATAAAAAGTAACAGATTTTTCTCTTTTAATTATAGGTTTCAATTTCTTGTTTGTAATTAAGGAGTTAAGGTAATATTACATGACATCTGTCAAGAAATTAAACTGTTCTCGTGGAATTGTACAAACCATTCATCGTAGGCTTTAACAAATGAAACTTAGATCTTTCTCATACGCTTTAACAAATGACAAATAAAGGAAATGAAGAAAAAATGCAAACAAGAAGTTGTAGTAGGGATGGTGGTGTCGTCAATCATTAGAGAGGAGGAAGCTGCTGCAATTTGTAAGCACTTTATTAGAATGAGGGCTGGTAAGAACAACGAGAAAAATTTAGTCACGTTCGTTGTTTATATTAATATTAGTCTCAACGTACGTGCGTTGCGCGTGTTTTTCGTGTTAATGAAAACAAACTTTTAAAAATAACATAAATATTATTTCAAAAAATATATTTGCGTTATAATATAAAAATTAATAATGTGAATTTCAAAATGATAAATATTAATCACTTGAGGGAATTAGATATAGCGGTTCTTCCTTCTTTATATTCTTACTTACTTTATTGTGCACAAAAGTCATAGGAGTAGCATTGATTGATATGTAAATATTCGTTCAACTTTATCTGAGCACTTATGTACGCGCATTACATGTTTATTTCGTATTACTAATTATAAGCTTTGTATTAGATAGTTTAACATAAATTAAAAATTTTTTACCCACATTTTACTCATTTTAACGGGACTTCTAAACTGTAGCCTTATTCTATTCATACCCAAGTAATTAGCCTTATTCTATTCATACCTAAGAGGCATCCGAACTTGATTATTATATATAGATCGTTGTCTTGTTTTACATATTATTTTTTTCTAAGGTACCTTTACTTGCAAAAAATTATAAATATACGTTATCTTCTCTAATTTTATTTTTTTGTATAAAATACCGATTAATCTTTACACCGTTTAAAATAATTTTACATTTTAAAAGATTGTCATTTGAATTTCCTAATATTTAGAAAATAAAAGTGAACAAAAATTTGAGTATACTTCAAATTCTAAGTCCTTTGACCAATAAGAAAGTATTGACTGCTAAATCTAAATTCATACCACATCAATATAATGCGTCCATATTTTATAATCAAAATTATGTTTTACTTCACTTTTTGTTTACGTGCGTTGCCAAAATAATTAGATTACAGTTGTGGTGTCCAATTGAACAATGGTTCGTTTTTTTACGTCCTAATTGTTAATTATAATTGAACTTAGTTAATAATTTAAATAAGAAAATAATTTATATAAGTAAAGAATATCTTAACTTTATATTTCTAAATATTAGGAGATCCTACATAATTCAAACAAGGAAAGAAAATTTCAGTTGATTTTAAAGTCCTAAAAAATTAGGAAAATTATTTAATTACGATTTTGTCTTGTGTGAGACTTATTTTTGAAGGGTAGAAAAGGCGAACGGCATTTCACTAAGGGCCTTCGTGCTTTTAATATAGTATAGATGATAAATACAAGAATTATGGGGTGTGTTTGGTATATGAAGGAAAATATTTTCCGCGAAATATTTTTTATTTTTTTTGTATTTGGTTACTTAATTATTTTGGAAAATATTTTCCTCATAAATATTTTTTCCCCCAATTGAAGCAAAATATTTTCCCTATCAAGACAAGGGAAAATATTTTCTAAAACTCTTAACTTTCCCTATTCCCATCCCATGCTCCAACCCACCCTACACCCCCACCTACGCACTCCACTCCAACCCCACCATACACCTTGCGCCATCCTCTACCTCCACCCTAAATAAAAATATTATTATAGTACTTTTTTTCATGTTATATAGATAGATTTTTTTTTTCATTCAACAACAACAACAACAGCAACCTAGTATAATTTCAGTTAGCGGGGTCTGGGGAGGGTAGTTTGTACGCAGACCTTACCCCTACCCTAAGGTAGAGAGGTTGTTTCCAAATAGACCTCTGGCATCCTTCCCTCCAAGAACTTCCCACCTTGCTCTTGGGGAGACTCGAACTCACAACCTCTTGGTTGGAAGTGGGGGTTGCTTACCATCAGAGCAACCCCTCGTTTTTTTTTCTTTTTTTTTTTTTCATTCAACAAATGAGAATTTTCTTTTTATGATATAAAAAAGTATTTATTTTATTTTATCAAAAAGTACTTTGTTTTCATGATGTAGAAATGGTATTTTCTTTCATTTCAAAAAAATGATATAGTAAAAAGTATTTTCTTTCATTTAAAAAAAAAAGAGTATTTTCTTTCATTTAAAAAAAAGTGTAATTTCTTTCCATGATGTAGAAAAACAAATTTCTTTTGTTTCAATAAAAATTCTTTTTCAACCAAAAAAGAATATTTTTTTAGTTATGGAGCACGTTTTGCAACATTATTTTTGCGTAAAAAAGTAAAACAACACATTAGTTCCTTTGAGTTTGTATGAATTTTTAGAAGAATAATTAAATTCTTTAAAAAAATTAAAGTCCTGAAACCGTCGGGTATCGAGGGAGGGGAGAGAAGAGTACAGAAAACATAGGGGCCCGGAGGAAGGGGTGTGGAGAGCAGTATAAAATATTATTTTTCTATAAAATATTTTCTACAAAATATTTTCTACTCATGATATAAATTGTGATCATCGAACCCTTATTTATTAGTTCACGTTTACTCAATTATACCGATAACCATAGTCAATACAAGATATTGTAAATATCGAATGTGAGTAAAACTTTTCGAAATGATCTGTTGAGTGTTGAGTAGTACACGACTTTTTCGACTGAAGGAAAATGCAATTGAGGAAGTTTTAGCCACAATGAATTTCCTTCTTTTTCTTTCTATACTGAATTCCTTGATATAAAACACAAGGATATATTTGGTGAGTTTTTAAAACTGCTAATCATAAAACAAATACTCCGTATTGGTAATGTTTGGCTCAAAAGTTATCAATATACTTTGTAAGTTTAAAAACAATCAAAAGTAAATGAAGGTAAATCGTAATCAAATATAATAAGACCTAGAGATGAAAAATGAAGCTGTTATTGTAGATCTGATAGTATAAAACGATAATGTGAACTCGAGAGAAAGTATTCGTTAGAGATAGAGATAGAGAGAGAGTAGGAGAGAATCAGAGAGTTGTATTATTCGGAAATAACAATGATGCCCCTTTTACAATGTGAATGTCTCCTTTATATAGTAGGAGACCTTACTCGAAATAATCACAAAGGTACAAAAATAGGTAACATCTTCTTAGTGAAGACGCTGAGTTTTAAACGGCGTCGTCTTTGTCCCCACGTCCAAGTCGTACCATTGCTTTAGTTGACGTATGCTCTCTGGGCGTACCCATCGGCGTAGAGACGTTGAGGGTCAAATTTGACCTTATACAGTTAGTCCCTCCGTTCGTTGGAGACGCATTCGGTAGGCGTCTTCAATAGGCGGAAATGCAAACCTCGTCTTGGGAGAATTTGACCTTGCCCTGGGGCGACAACGTGAATGAGATAAAATGTATGACATTGTTGAGCCGCTGACGCGTGGCTTCCTTTTCGGAATGACATCATCGCCGCATGCATCATTATTACACTTATTCCCGAGGCGGTTCAGAGGATGATGTGATATTTTGGTTTCCCGCGCCCATTTTGAATCATGCCTTTTCGATTTCTGTGCAACCTAACCCTATAAATAGGGGAAAGGTTCAATCTGATTCACCTTTCGAACCTTTGGAAAACATTTTCCGGTTTCCTTCTTTGCCTTTCTTTCTTGTAACCGTTATTTCGTGTGAGACTCCTCCACTTCTTTGAAGTCATACTTCTCGTCGTTAGTGCTTTATTTCTTAAACAGAACAACATGGCAAAACGTCGTCAAGGTAGTAAAAAGACCAAGGACACTGCCCCATCCAGGGTTCCACCCTCCTCTGGCGGCGAGGAGGAAGAAGTAGAAAAGACCCTCGTTCCCCTTACGGTAGACAACGTGCTCCCACAGGAAATGCACATTCGAAAAGATTTTCAAACGAAAAGCCCAGCCCTTCCCTGGGTGCATAGTGAATTATTGCAATCTCATTTAGACAATCTTCGAGCGACACACAACGTTCCGGGCCATGTGGAAATGGCTCCAGCTGGGATGGATTGTGCCAATGTGCACATGCCTGGATACTGCACATTTTATGAGTACCCATTTTTGATCAGTTAAAGTCTCCCGATTTACCCTCTAGCGGATGAGCTCTGTCGCTTTTTCAACGTGTGTCCAGCTCAGCTTGCTCCTTATACCCTGAAGGTGTGCAGGATTCTGACCACGTACGCGGCTAAGGCTGAGTGCGGAGTCTCAGTTCATCATCTTTTACAGTTGTTCAACCCTGGTTACCTGAGGGGACTATGCTGCAATTGAAGAGCCGTGGTACGAAGGGCTTGGTAGTTAAGTCTGACGACAAGACCAACCGCGGCTTCTGGCATAGGTACTTCTACATCAGAACGGAGCACCTGGTGTCTAACCCTGAAAGGTTCCCGGAAAGGTGGAACTCATAACGTAAGTACCTTTATTTGTGGAATTCATGATCATTTGTGACCTTGACCATTCGGCCACTGTGATTTCTTTCTCTTTTTTTTTTGTAGTGAGGGCTTCTCCACCCCAATTTATTGACAATATTAAATCATGGGTGGAGAGGTTGATACCTTATGCGGAGGAGTGTCGTACCTGGGCCGCATTTCGTCAACAGTACGGCCCGTTAGGTAATTCTTCGGCTTTGGTTTGGAAGCTCTCTTAGGTTTTGTTACCTGACTTACTCATGTTGGCAGGTCGGAGCGCCCCCAAGAAGAAGGAGGCCGTTCTTACCTCGCCTAGGGCAGAGACTGATTCTGATGGTGAAGACATACCCTGTGGTTCGTTCAGTGATGGCGCTCCTGTGGTTCCTCAGCAGGAGGTTGCGCCTGTGGCTGCGTCCGTAAGTGAAGCGACTCCTTCAGTGCTTTCCCCGCGGCCTGCGGAGGAGACTTCTGAAGGTGAGGAGCCGCCAGAGAGAAAGAGACGGCAGTTGATAACGGGCAAGGGGATAGCGACTGAAGACGAGAGGGTAAGTGAGCCCCGTCAAGTGTCGAGGCCAGTTTTTATGGCCGATGCTATCCGTTCGGGGAGGTCGGCTCCCCAAAGGAGAGCTGCCACCGATGCTAGCCTAGCCTGTGTTCCGGAGAGCGGTACGTCGGCTGCTATTGGAGAAGTGGGCGATGATGCCGAGAGGGAAGACCCTGAGACCGCCCATGGAGATGCAGATGGGTTAGCGAGGGATCTAGCCCATGTGGAGATGACGGCGGGTAGCTCCAACCGCCGAATTATGATCCCGGGAGGGTATAATCTGTTACAACACAGCGAGTAGGCCGCAACGGATATGACCCTGGTGCGGCCTTGCAAGTAGCTTTCAGTTTTCTTTGTGTGCCGTAAGGTTGGCGACCGTTGGCGATGGCCTTAGCCTGTGTGATGTAGCTTCGACCGTCGTCGAAGTAGCCAAAATGAAGTCGATAGCCTTAGCCATATATTTAATTATGACCGCCTTCGAATTACTTACTTGTCGTGGTCGAGCTAGGTCGACGGTTGACGGCGATGGCCTTGGCCTTGGCTGTATATGTGACTTCGACTATTGTCGGATTGCTTACTTCTCGTAGTCGAACTGGTTCAATGATCGACCACGGTGGCCTTGGCTAAAACAGTGTCGATGGCCTTAGCCATATACGTAACTTCGATTGTCGTCGAATTACTTGCTTGTCGTAGTCGAGCTGGGTCGACGATTAACGGTGATGGCCTTAGCCATAGTAATGTCGATGGCCTTAGCCATATACGTAACTTTGACTGTCATCGAATTACTTGCTTGTCGTAGTCGAGCTGGGTCAACGATTGATGGTGATGGCCTTAGCCATAGTAATGTCGATGGCCTTAGCCATATACGTAACTTCGACTATCGTCGAATTACTTGCTTGTCGTAGTCAAGCTGGGTCGACTTATTGACGACAATGGCCTTAGCCGTTTGCACATTGGAGATGGCCTTGGCCGTTTGCACATTGGAGATGGCCTTAGCCTTTTGCACATTGGAGATGGCCTTAGCCGTTTACACATTGGAGATGGCCTGAGCCGTTTGCACACTGGAGATGGCCTTAGCCGTTTATACATTGGAGATGGCCTTAGCCGTTTGCACACTGGAGATGGACTTAGCCGTTTGCACACTGGAGATGGCCTTAGCTGTTTATACATTGGAGACGGCCTTAGCCGTTTGCACACTGGAGATGGCCTTAGCCGTTCATACATTGGAGATGGCCTGAACCGTTTGTACATTGGAGATCATGCTAGTCCAGTCCCTTTGTCATGTCAGTCAGGAGAGCGTATGGAGTGGTTGGTATGATAAACTTGTTCCGCAAATATCTCCAGGTGTCCCCTCTGCTGCCTCGTTAAAAACCTCCCCGAGAAAACCCGATTGGGACAAAACTCGGGTAAGGGAAAAAGAGCGTGACTCGGGATACGCCTTTCAGAAATGGAAATACTTGAGGTGGGCGACGTTCCAATTATTTTGGAGCGTTTTTCCTTCCATTATTTCTAATTGGAATGCTCCTTTACTTGCTGCTGCTGTGATTTTGTAGGGTCCGTCCCAGTTGGTGCCTAGTTTTCCTTCACTTGGGTCTTTTGATGCAAATGCTTTGGCTTTGAGGACGTAGTCTCTCACTTTGAGTGGTCTTATTTTGTCTCTCTTGTTGTAGTATCTTTCGACTTGTTGTTTCTGAGCCACCATTCTTATGTGGGCCATTTCTCTTTTTTCCTTGGCCTCATCGAGGTCTTGAAGTCTGTTTATGTCGTTCTCTGCTCCGCTGGTATGTGAATACCTCAAGCTTGGTTCGCCAACTTCGATTGGTATGACCGCATCGGTTCCGTAGACCAGTGAGTATGGTGTTTCTCCTGTGCAGGATTTGGGTGTGGTCCGGTATGCCCACAACACTTATGGTAGTTGCTCGGGCCATATCCCTTTGGCTTCCTCGAGTTTCTTTTTCAGTATGTTCAGTATTGTTTTGTTGGAAGACTCTGCTTGGCCGTTGGCGACGGGGTGATATGGCGTGGAGAGTATTCTCTTAATATGCCATTTGTCGAAGAACTCTGTCGTCTTCTGGCCGATGAACTATCGTCCGTTGTCACAGCTGATTTCCTTGGGGATGCCGAAACGGTAGATGATATTTTTCCATATGAAGGCGATGACTTCCTATTCGCGTATTTGGGCATACGCACCTACTTCCACCCACTTGGAAAAATAGTCAGTTAAAACTAATAGAAATTGTACCTTTCTCGTCCCGGTGGTAGGGGACCGACTATGTCCATTCCCCATTTGATGAAAGGCTACGGGGAAGTGACTGAGTGGAGGGGTTCTCCTGGTTGGTGTATCATGGGGGCATACTTTTGGCATTGTTCGCATTGGCGAACGTATTCCGCTGCCTCTTTCTTCGTAGTTGGACAATAATAGCCGGCCCGTATTATGCAGCGTACGAGGGCGCGGTTACCTGTGTGGGCACCGCAGTGACCCTCGTGTACCTCTTCGAGTACTGGCCTCATTTGGTGCGGCCCTAGGCACTTGGCCAGGGTTCCGCCAAACGTCCTTTTGTAGAGCTCGTGGTTTATCAGGCAATACCGGGCAGCCTGTACGCGGAGCTTCTTTGCTTTTTTTTTGTCGAGTGGGAGTGTCCCATCCTGCAGACAGGATATAAATTGGTTGCGCCAGTCCCAAATCAAATTTAAAGAGAGTACCTTAGTGTGATCAATGGGTGAATGGAGGAGAGTGACCACGCTTTCTTTGTTGAAGTTTTTAGTGGTTGCATCCAATTTTGCTAAACCGTCTGCTTCAACGTTCCGTGCCCTCGGAATTTGTTCGAAGCGGCACTCGTCGAACTCAGTCAATAATCTGTGGATTTCTGACTAGTATTTTTGCAATCTCTGCTCCTTGATTTGGTAAGTCCCAGTGACCTGGTTCACTTCGAGTTGGGAGTCGCAATAGAGAACGAGTCGTCGAGCCCCATATTTGATGGCTAGTTTTATACCTGCAATAACAGCCTCGTACTCGGCCTCGTTGTTATTCATTTCGGGGCATCGTATGGACTAGCAAATTATTTCGCCCATGGGGACCTCGAGAACGAGTCCCAGTCCCGATCCCGAGGTATTAGCGGCGTCGTCAGTGTAAAGAGTCCATAGGTTGGTGTTGGAGGGGGCACGACGTGCCTCTAGTTCCGCCTCTGGCAGTATCTCTGCGCTAAAATCGGCTACAAAGTCGGAAAGTACTTGTGACTTGATGGCTTTTCTTGGGTGATATGAGATATCATGCTCGCTGAGCTCTATGGCCCATCTGGCGAGCCTGCTTGATAATTCAGGCACTGAAAATAGGGTCGGAGCTTCCGTGAAGCTACGACCAATGCCAGAGCTAACTTTTCAAGGTGTGGATACCGTGTTTCGGTGTCCACTAAGGTTTTGCTAATATAGTAAATAGGATATTGCGTACCTTCGTTTTTGCGAACCAAGACTGCGCTGACGATGAACTCGGATACGGCCAGATACACCAGCAGGGGCTCGCCTGGACTCGCTTTGGCCAACAGTGGTGGCGAAGATAGGTACGCTTTCAATTTTCTCAAGGCTTCGACGCATTCCTCGTTCCACTGTAACCCATTGTCCTTTCTCAACACATTAAAAAATTTATGGCACCTGTCGGAGGATCGTGAGATGAAACTGGATAGGGCGGCTACTCGCCCCGTAAGCTTTTGTACCTATTTTTTGCTGTTCAAAATTTTAGGTATTGCATCTATCGCCTTGATCTGATCTGGGTTGACCTCGATGCCTCGTTGTGATACGAGAAATCCTTAGAATTTTCCTGAGGCTACGCCGAAGGCGCATTTCTCGGGGTTCAGCTTCATCCCGTACCTTCTCAATATCCCGAAGGCTTCTTTCAGATGGTCAATGTGGTCTTCTTTCCTTGTCGACTTAAACAGCATATCGTCGATATAGACTTCAATGGTCTTACCGAGCTACCCTTTGAACATTTTGGTGACCAGTCTTTGGTACGTAGCCCCTGCATTTTTGAGCTCGAATGGCATTACCTTGTAGCAATACGTCCCTTGGTGGGTGATGAAAGTCATTTTCTCGTGGTCCTCCTCGGCCATCATGATTTGATTGTAGCCGGAGTAGGCATCTAAGAAGCTCAACAGTTCATGTCCTGCGATGGCGTCGATGTGGGGTAGCGGGAATGAATCCTTTGGGTATGCCTTGTTCAGATCGGTGAAATCCACACACATCCTCCACTTCCCATTTTTCCTTTTGACCATGACAACATTGGCGACCCACTGGGGGTACTTCGATTTTTTAATGGAACCGTTGGCCAGTAACTTGTCCACTTCCTCACTGACCGCTTCATTGATAGTGGCGTTGAATTTCCTTCTCATCTGTCGCACGGGCGGATGTAATGGATCGACATTCAGCTTGTGGGTGGCGATGTCTCGCGGGATTCCTGGCATATCTGAATGGGAAAAAGCAATAAATCTGCATGGTTAGTTAGGAATTCACGATACTTACTTGGGTTGGCGAGGCCGTGCCCGATGTAGTCTTTCTTCGTAAGGTCGGTGTCGTCCAATTGGATTGGGTCGAGATCTTCGACAGTTGCTTTACAGGCCTCCACGACGTCGGGGTCTCTAATGCCGTCCGTTGTCGGGTTGACCTTAGTCCCTGCCATAGCTGATTGTTATACCTCTGCACTTGCCCCCTTTAGCTATTTCGTGTGGGCGCAATCTTGAGCTATTTTGTAGAACTCCTGTGCGGTGCGCGGCTAGCCTCGAATGATGAATCCTCCCCATGGGGTAGGGAATTTGATCACTTGGTAAAAGTTTGAAGGGACCGCTCGCATGGCATGTATCCATGGGCGTCCTATGATAGCGTTGTACGCCGTTTCCTGGTTCATCACGTGGAAAGTTGTTTCCAGCGTGACTCCTCCTACTAAAACGGGCAGTGATATTTCTCCGAATGTCCGTTCCACTGTATTGTTAAAACCAGTTAGTGTTATGCAACGCGGTATTATCTTATCCTCGAGTCCCATTTGTGCGAGGACCCTCGGATGGATAATACAGGCGCCACTTCCGTCGTCAACCATGATTCTTTTAACATCCGTATCGGCGATACGTAAAGTGATAACTAAAGCGTCGTCATGAGGGAAAGACAAACCGTCAGCATCGGACTTATCGAAGGTGATACTATCTTCGAAGTCGTCATACCGTTCATGGGCGATGGTCCGCTTTAGTTTATGCATGGTGGTGAACTTGACGTGATTGATTGCTAAGTCGTCGCCGCCTCCAACGATCATGTTTATCGTGCGTGCTGGGGAGGGCGGCTTCGGCATCCCGTGGGGTTGTTCCCGTCCGCGTGCAAAGTTGGTTTTCCCTTTGTCACTATGTAATTCCCTAAAGTATCCCTGGTTCAGCATCTTGACGACCTCTTGTCGTAGGCCTATGCAGTCTTCGGTTTTGTGTCCCCGTTGCTGATGGAACTCACATAGGACGTTTGATTTCCTTGTAGTAGGGTCTGATTTCATCTTCTGCGGCCACTGCACTTTGGTGCCCAGCTTCTCCAGTGCGTACACTATTTCTGAAGGAGACACACAAAAGTTATGGGCGGACAATAAAGGAGGTGTACCTCTTTCGTTTCGGAGTGGGGCGACATGTCGCTGTAGCGCGTTCGTATGCCTTGGTGGTGGATGGGAGGATCTGATGTAGGGCTGGTGTCGATCTTTGTTGAAGCGTGAGAGTTGTTCTCGACGTCCTTCATTGCATCGATCCCTCCTTGTTTCTGAGTGTATCGTTGTTAGCCGTTGGGTCGGCCCATTAAGACCGTCCTCGTCCGCTCGTACCTCAGCGCAATAGGCGTTGTGGATTTTCTCCCATGTGGTAGGGGGATATTTCATGAGGCGGCTTAGTAGCTTCTTGGTTGCCCTCGAACCGTCCCTGTTTAGCCCGTTCAGGAAAGCGGCGACTGCCATACCTTTCGATACGTTTGGCAGAATCATCCTTACCCTGTTAAACCTGGCTAGGAAGTCCCTGAGTCTCTCTCCTGCGGTTTGCCTGACGGCGAAGATGTCGTTGACCCTTGCTTCCGCTTTCTTTGCACCTGCATGGGCGGTGACGAACTTATCCGCCATTTCCTCGAACGTTGATATCGCCTTAGCTGGTAGCTGAGAGTACCACGTTAGGGCCCCTCCTGTCAACGTCTCACCAAACTTCTTCAGCAGCACCATTGGTACCTGTTCCTTTGATAGGTCGTTGCCCTTCACAACAGTGACATAGTGGATCAAATGATCCTCGGGATCTGTGGTTCCGTCATATACCCTCAAGTAGGGTGGCATCTTGAAGGTTTTTGGGATAGAGTGAGGGGCAACTTCTTCGGTGTATGGTTGTTCAACGAACCTCCCCACGTCGCGTTTTGGTAGCAACTTGGGAGCACCGGGGATCTTGTCTACCCTCTCCTGATGTTCTTTTATTTGGTCACGAAGCACCTTGTTTTCATTCTCCATTTCTTCCATCTTCTTTAGGATGGCTGTTAGCGTGCCATCGTTGGTTTGTGCCTCGATGGGCTTGTTATTTGCTCATACAACCTCAGGTTCACCCATAGCAGCAGTGATGCCTACCGTTGGTATACACCTAACGCTACTTTGCGGTGACTTCTCAACCAAGCCACTTAGAGTACTTGTTAGCCATTCTTCCAGTAGCTTCTTGACCACCGAGGGTGCTTCCTTAGCCGCAGATGTGGAAGCTCCTTTTTCATGCAAGATCGTCAGATCTTCAGACGGGGAAGGTGATATCTCTGCACCTGGTGTGATGCTAGGGGTTGCATTCAAGATGCCCTCGTCACCGGCCTCGTTGAGATGACCAAAGAGATTGGCTGTAACACCCACTATTGCTTTCATTCTTGTGTTATTTTCGGCCATCTTTTTTTTTGTGTGGTGTAGAGAATGGTAGTTGGTTGTCTCTAGGTGGATGCTATGATTTTGATTCTCGAAATCTACACAGACGGCGCCAAATTGTTTGGCTCAAAAGTTATCAATATACTTTGTAAGCTTAAAAACAATCAAAAGTAAATGAAGGTAAATTGTAATCAAATATAATAAGACCTAGAGATGAAAAATGAAGCTGTTATTGTAGATCTGATAGTATAAAACGATAATGTGAACTCGAGAGAAAGTATTCGTTAGAGATAGAGATAGAAAGAGAATAGGAGAGAATTAGAGAGTTGTATTATTCGGGAATAACAATGATGCCTCTTTTACAATGTGAATGTCTCCTTTATGTAGTAGGAGACCTTCCTCGAAATAATCACAAAGGTACAAAAATAGGTAACGTCTTCTTAGTGAAGACGTTAAGTTTTAAACGACGTCGTCTTTGTCCCCACGTCCAAGTCGTACCCTTGCTTTAGTTGATGTATGCTCACTGGGCGAACCCATCGGCGTAGAGACATTGAGGGTCAAATTTGACCCTATACAGGTAAGAAACTTAGATATACGGTGAACATAGAATTAGGTGAGGTAAATTAAGCTTTAAACTTGAATAAAATAGAATTTTGTGTACATTTTCTGTTATTTTTCTTTTTCATACAAAGTAGCAAGTTCTTTGGGACATTAAAGAATCTGACCGAAGTTTAAATAATTGTGTCTCCTTTCTCCTTTTTATTTAAATAATAATTGGTGAATCTAGCCTTGATGCATTTAATTAATTGTGTAAGAAATAGTAGTAATATTTTAGTAAATTCAGAAGTTGAATTGTCGGGAGTCTTTATTTTGGGTGGGGTCTATTTTACAATTAGTGTGTGGGTTAAGTGTATATAAAATATTACCTAGGGGCAAAATCGACTCGGTCAAACACTTTGAGGGGACAAAGTTGAATTTACTCGTAATTTAAAAATGATATATACGGAGCATGTACATCTGTATATCACGACGCCATTTTTATATACTGCTTAAGCTGCGATTTGTTCAGGCGTGCGATCCCAAAAATAATCCAGATTAGAAAGTTGATCCAGACGCGCCTACGAAGTACTCGGCTGTCCTCAATCTTCAACTTTAACAATAAATGATCTCAACAAGACCACGTGGCTCTCTGTATAAGCGAGTGGCAAACACAGCAGAAACCAGCGAATTGTTCATTTCTTATCCAAGAATACCTCTACTCTTTTACACTCCATTTTTTGCTTAGCTTAATTTATCAAGAAGACCTATATATTTGCGCTAAATTGCGCCGAGTTGTACACTGCGCACCCCAATCTTCATCTTCTCCCTCTCTACCTCACATCACAGTAGTCTTTGTCTCTCTGGCTTTCACTTTCACTTCCTCGTAGGCTTTAAACTTCTATAATAATAACCCAAACTTTTTCAAAAAACACACTTACACTAACACTTGCACTTCTCCCCCCATAACCACAACTACTTAAGCTCAAAACCTAGGGTTTTCAATTTTCATTCCACTCATCTCGTGTTAATAAAGTTCACATTAATCATTAAACACGAATGTATATAATTGTGAATTGTTGAAATGGATCCACCTATTATTAATGAGGCATCATTTTCGGCGGCCAACCCGAGTTCTTACAGCTTAGCTGAGATTTGGCCGTTTTCCACCGCGGCAAATGGTGGCGGCAACGGCGACCTTGGTGGAGGAGGCCTGGGTCTCAGAATGAGCAGCTTTACGGGTTTATTAGAGGCGGCTGCTAACTCGGTTAACGAATCTACTGTGACGGAGCAAAGCGGAAGAAGCGGCGGCGGTGGCGGCACTGCTGCTGTCAGGAAGAGGGATATGAGTTCAGAGGATGACTCTTCTAAGCTTGTTTCTACTAGTGATGCTAATGATTTGGTAATTATAATTATAACTAACTTTCTAATTGATCTTTTTTAGTTTAAGTACAAGACTAAGCAGGATGTGGATAGGTTACTGTTGATTTGACATTGAAATTTGTCTTAATTATTATTTTCCTGCCTAATGTCTTACATTTTTGGAAGAATAAATAGTATTTCTCATTGGGTTGAGTCACTTTTACATGTCAATTTCGTAATTTGTTCTCTCAGTTCTCTTCTAGTTATGTCTAAAAGCAATCCTTCGGAATTGGTGATGAATTATTAAGTTATTGATGCTTGTCAAACCGAACATATACTAAGCAATTCCTTAAGTTATGTGCCAATTGTCTAGTTTGCTTGGTGAACCATTTCACTCGGATCAAGTTAGATTTCAGCATAACCCGACTTCTAAGTCTTCAGCTGATGAAAATTCTCTTCTGCTTCACAATTTAGAGATTTCATAATTTTTTCAAATATTTTGCTAGTTGAGAATCAGCTCCTGGATTTACCATATACCTTTAAATCAAATTCTTATCTTGATATGGTTTCCAGACTTAATGAAGCTACATATTGATTTTTCTTATTAATTCAAATTATGTTCGCAGCAGGATGGTTTAGTCGCCAAACGCCAGAAAGCATCAGAATCTAAAGAAGAAAATGGCGGCTCAAAGGTAGAAGCAGAATCCAGTTCCCGGACGGTTAACAAGGGCACTGAACAAAGTAGTAAACCTGAGCCACCTAAGGATTACATCCATGTAAGGGCAAGAAGAGGTCAAGCTACTGACAGCCACAGCCTAGCAGAGAGGGTATCACATTCTCTGAACCTTCATAACTTTAATTGTCTGATGACTTCTTCATATTGGCTGAGCAGACTCTTTATTTATCAGGCGAGGAGAGAAAAAATAAGCGAGAGGATGAAAATTCTGCAAGATTTGGTTCCTGGATGTAATAAGGTTAGTAACTTTTTTTGAAATTATTTCTAATCTAATCTCTACAGCGAGCATGTGAGTTCCCCATTAAAAATAGTGGTGGCTATTATAAAAAAAAAATGGTGATATTCTTACCATATCTACTAAAGGGTACGTACATCAGTATCTTCTGTGCTTGTAAGGTTGAACGCATTTCATGTATAATTAGCATTTTTCACATGACTTAGTAACTCTCTTACAGGTTATTGGAAAAGCTCTTGTTCTGGATGAAATAATAAATTATATCCAGTCACTACAGCGTCAAGTGGAGGTAGTTCCTCATCTTCGTAGTAGTTGTCCTTTTGGGTCTTATGAACTCAGCCATAACCTCATCTTTTTTCTCTCAATTGAACTTTCCAGTTCTTGTCCATGAAGCTTGAAGCAGTCAATTCAAGGATGAGCCACCCTATAGAAACCTTCCCTTCAAAGGATGTATGTATTTGGTGTTCTTTTTCCTTATCACAGGTAGCTGGTAGATGGATTCAGGCTTATGTTGATCTAAGACTAAAACACTATATCTGATCTATCTGTTAAGCCTTTCAAATATTTGGAGTCAATAATCTACAGGTGGATAATAACTTGCTGAAGGTTATTTTATCTGATCTTTTGTTTACTTCAGATATTGTAGATTTGGTAAAGTAAATGCCAGAAATGGTAGATATCTTTCACTGCCCATTTTCTATATCACATTTGCTCATGGCTGCAGTTGAAATCTCTTTCACCCAAAGACTCTGGACCTAGAAGTTTAAGTAGTATTAGGCACCATGAGAAATTATGTGATGGTCAAGTAAAGTTATTGAATTAGTTGATTTTGATATCTTCCTCAAGCATCCTATGAATGCTTGAACTCTTGCAACCACATTTCTCGAAAGAAATGTATTCATGAAAACATTGAAAACTTTTGCTCTCTTTTGATTTGAACCTTTTGGATGAAACTGATTTGCCACTAGACTGACTCTACGTCAGTTCTCTTGAGGTAGTGTCAACAGGAAATCACCTACATTAGTGTCTGGAGCGTTGCTATGTGCCAAATTGCTGTTCTGGGAAAGCTTTCCACATATTTTTTGTTCAGATAGCAGCTGAGACTTTTCTCTAGATAGGGCACGGCTTGTTTCTAGACTCCTGATACCTTTGCCATATCTTTTAATATTGTTTTACTCTAGGCATTAATTGTAAGAATCCAGCATAGAGCAGCAAGGGAAATTTTTATAAGGTTAACTTAGTTTAAGTTACTATTGAGTTTTGGAGTATAGACTGGAATCATCTCCAATATGCTTCGAGGAATTTGGTATCACAACTCATCAGATAGACTGTCGTGTAGAAGCACAAAAAGAGCTTTTTGTGACCACTTTTCTTTTGCTTTCTTGCTCGCCTTATTTTTATTTCTTATCGTTTTCGAGTGGGGCAGGTTTGGTCTGGAAGTTTATCACCATTATACAATTCTTTTGCTACCCAATCCCATCTTCATAGTGATGATGTTTAAGGGGAAGTTTTGAAAGTGAAGTTTAAGCTTTTCGTAGCATTGCTAAATCTGCACTTTACCATGTGAAATTAAATGACGTGACATTTGGAAAGATGTAGACCTTTTCTGATAAGCTTCCATGCTTTTGTTATCTGGTGCCACAATAAAGTCTGTGACGTACTTGCTACTTCTTTTGCCCCACTTTCCAGCTTTCACTTTTCCAGTCCTTTGTCCTCTCAATGTATTGTTTTCTTGTATGACTTGGCCTTGTTGGTCCTTGAGAATTGTGTGGATATAGACTACAAGGAATTTGTTTCTCTGCCACAATCTGCGGTGATCATGTGAGCACCAAGCTGAGTTCTCTTTGCCAACTGAACTGCTACTACTGTTTTCATTCATGCATCATCGCGAGACACTAATGATCTTTTTCAGTAGTTTCAATGTCAAGTTAGCCCCTACAATATTCATATTCATTGCAACACAATCTAGTGCTTGATTCTTTTCGTGTTTCTATACGAATAATTTTTGTGGAAAGCTTCTCATCACTTTCTTGATTTCTGGGCCCTCTACTTCTCTTGCAGCTTGCACCGTCAGCATTTGATGCCACTGGAATGATTTTTGGCGCACAAGCACCGAGAGAATATGCTCAAGGAGCACAATCCGAGTGGCTCCATATGCAGGTGGGTAGCAGCTTTGACAGAGCAACATGACAGATGCCCTAATGAATTTGAATATAGGTTATTAAGGAATACTAGTCTTCCACTTCATCATGATTTTTGTGAGGGAACCTTGGCATTGGATCCTACAACTGTCCAGCAGCTGTTCCACTATAGAAGAAGCATTCTTAAATTTGTAATCATAATCACTCTCATTTCCAGTAGAATTGTCTGTTTTATCTTGTATGATCAAGGTCGTCTAACTCAGTGTACTTGTACTATGTTGTATTGGTATAAGAAATAGACTACGCAGACATTCTTCCTGTACTAGGCACAAATGCCTTCCCATTCGGAATGCTCTGAACATGCATGGTCTCTCGGTATATATTCTTGCTCAAAGAACATATAACAAAATATATAAGACAGCCAAATATAAAGGATAGGGGAAGAACTTATGAAAAATGGCCTGAAATTGAGTTTCCATTTCCGCATTAGTCTGGAAGCCGGTAACTGCTGAAATGTGTAAAGATTGCGAATAAAACCCACAAGGAAAAGCAGAGGTAGCAGGATAAGATGCTTCTGTTGGTCGAGAGTTTCTTTTTTAGCTGTGGGCCTGGAGCAGCCAAACTACCTAGTTAGAGACCTAAAACTCGGAGGGTTTATGCTTCACTAGGAAGCATAGACCTAAGTCTATTCTGAAGATTCTGATAATGTTTTCGTTTGTTCTTTTTTATTTTTCAATCTTTGCTATAGGCTCT
>MU712289.1:9195-29772 GCA_026770625.1 Nicotiana glauca
GATTGGACCGGGTGATTGGGCCTGAAATTGGGACATTTTTGTTTTGGGCCTGGTTCTTTTCTTTGAACCTGCCCAGTCCGAACTTTACACTTTTGCTTCCATTTCTTTCTTTTTTATCTCTTAATTAATTTAAACTAATTTCTTAAATGAACAAAAATACCAATTAATTCCTAATTATAACATAGGGCCCTGAATGCACTATTTTTGTATTTTTTTGATTAATGTAAACAAGTAAAATGCACGCACACAGGTTCAAACAAATAAGGAAAAATAACACAAACTCAGGTATAAATTGCAAACAAATACAAAACTGTTTTACTTTTAACATTTGGAGTAATTTACTCGTAGGGTAAAAATCACGTGTTCACAGATAGCGTAGGCAAAGATCAGTGGTTCCTTTTAGGTATTTCAAGATTCTCTTGACAGCAGTCAAGTGAGACTCTTAGGATTTGCTTGAAATCTAGCACAAAGGCCTACGCTGAAAACAATGTCAGATCTACTAGTAGTGAGATATAGCAAAGAGCAAATCATTCCCCCATACAACTTCTGATCAACAGATGAACCAGGCTCACTTACATCCAATTTTGTGGATGTTGCAATAGGAGTGTCAATTTCTTTGGTCGTTCCTTCCTGGTTCTGTTATTGAGGAATAGGTTCATGGACATTCTCCCTCGAGGTTTAAGGATCAGTTCCTCTCTATTCAGCTCCCCCTATCAGTTTTCCCTGGGTGGAAGGACTTGTTCCATCACACGTTCCTTCTTCTAGTGCAGCTTCAGTCTGGGTTGTGGTTTCATTTGATTCTCTTACCAGCTCAATTTCTTCATTATCATGTTCTTGCCTCTATAAAAGAATGTTAGTTTCATCAAAAACCATGTACACTTTCTTTTACACGCATAGTTCTTTTGTTATAGATCTTATAAGCTTTACTATGTGAAGAATACTTTCTCATCACTTCTGGGATAAAAATTACCTAGGGAGTCTTTTCTATTATTGTGCATAAAGCACTTGCATCTAAATGCCCTAAGGTGGGATATATTTAGTGGAGTCTTCTCAACAAGAGGTCTAGTCATGCACCTATTTATGATGTAGCATGCAGTATTCACAGTTTCTTCCCAGAAGCTATGAGGGCAATTTACTAGCAAGTAGCATGGTCCTAGCCATTTCCTCCAATGCCTTATTCTTTCTTTCAACTACTCCATTTTGTTGTTGAGTCCTAGGAGCAGAAAAATTATGATCTATGTCATTCTCATCATAAAATTCAACAAATTTAGCATTTTTAAATTCAGTACCATGATCAGACCTAATTGATGCAAGTTAATTACCTAGTTGTTTTTGAGTTTTTCTAACAAATGAAGTGAATATGTCAAATGCTTCTTCTTTATATGTTAAAAATAGTGTCCAAGTACATCTAGAGTAATTATCAAAAAGCACCATAACATATATTTTACCATATATGCTCATTGTCCTCATTGGTCCATACATATCCTTATAGACCAGTTCTATCTACCTGGTAGTACCCACCATTTTCTTACTTCTCAAAGAATATGTTACCTGCTTCCCCTTGCACAAGCCTTACAAACTGTATCTTCATTGAACTTAATGTTAGGCAGACCTGTCAACAAGTTTTTAGAAACTAGTTTGTTAAGTTGACTTAGACTGGCATGTCCAAGTCTCTTATGCCAAAGGAGGGGATCACTGTCCATGACACTCAATCAAGTGAGTTCCTTATCGGAAAGTATGGACAAATCCACTACATATATATTGTTCACTATTCTTCCCTGCAAGACTTTCCGACTCCAATGATTTTATCTTTCTTTCCTTTTTCAAAGGAGACACTACCTCATTTAAAGGCCACAAGTGAAAGGAACCTTTTCTTATTTCCTGTCATGTGTTTGGAGAAACCTTTTATCATATACTCCCTCCGTTTCAATTTATGTGAACCTATTTCCTTTTTGGTTCGTACCAAAAAGAATGACCTCTTTCCTTATTTGGAAATAATTTACCTTTATGCAATGATTTATAGCCACACAAAATATTTGTGCATCATTTTACACCACAAATTCAAAAGTCTTTTTTTTTTCTTAAACTCCGTGCCCAGTCAAATGGGTTCACATAAATTAAAACGGAGGGAGTATTATTTTTGGCTTCTCTCTCTCACCTGAACCTGCAAAAGAAAATTAGAGGTTAGTCTTAGGAACCCAAACTAGTTTGGATCCCTTTCTATAGGCAAAAGGATAAATTAAATTCTTTTTACCCCAACTTGACAACCTATTTTTCCCAAGAACAAATTTTTTATTCTTTTGATCTGTCTTTTCTTTTGTAGTGCAATCACTCTTGTAGTGACCTGTGTTTTCACAGTGTGTAAATCTTATTCTCAGGGAGTGTTAGGTACTTATTTTTGGGATCCCATTTAGGTGCAGGGTTCCCAAAGCTAAGTCCCTTTCTGTTGCTACTATGGTGCTTTCGTAGCCATAAAAGTGCATCGGATGACCTGTTCCATTTACTTGTTCAGTCAAACTCATGTTTAACCTTTGCCAAGTCCTCTTTCAAAACTCTTACATTTTCTTCCTTTTTGTATAGTTCATCTTTAACCTTCCTTAAGTCATCCTTTAGGTTGAGTTGTATATCACTTGTTATCTCTTTTCTTGTCCCTAACTTTAATTTTATATTTTTAGATCTAAGTTGTAAGACAGTTGTATTAAGTGCATGAACCAGGTTCTTCAAAGAAGTATATTCCCTTTCAGTTTTACAAACGTTTATTTCCAGGTTTTTGCATTCTACTTTTAAATAGTTACATTTTTTTTACAACTGTTCTTTTTCAGAATTTATATTCTTAGATTCATCAATTAAAGTTAGCAATAATTTTGATAGTCTATATTTAGAAAAGAGTTTAATTTTATCCTTCAGGTCCAGAAAACTTATCTCAGATTCTTCATCAAGTTCATCTTCAGATTCTCTAATTGCTATAAGAGCTCATTCAGCATTATCATCAGTGTCCTCATCTGAAGTATCTTTCCAAGTAACAACCATTGCTTTGGATAGCCTTTTGTTGTAGTTCTTCTTGTCATGAACTTGCTCTTTCTTACTGTTCCCTCTTTCAGATTTCTCCTTTTTCCACTCGACTTACCACATAGGACAGTTGTTGATCATGTGGTTCTTTTTACCACATTGAAGCATCTATCGGTCATCTGCAAGTGATCTCTTCTCCTCTCTTTCCACAAAGAATAGTAGTGACATTGGATAGTTGTGGCCTAGTGGTGGATTGTCCTTCACAATTTTCAGGTCGTGCATTCATCTTGATCTTTTTGTAAGGTGTTAGCCTCTTCAAGGATAACCCGCTCTGATACCAATTGATGTTTTATACTTCAATACCACACAAGAGGGCGGTGATTTGTGTGGTGTCCGATTTTCGCGTGCACAGAATATAGAAGAACCTGATTCTTCTATGTGTTCCTTATACTACTTTTGCGAAAATAATAAACACGAAAAGTAAAAAATACAATTATATTTACGTGAAAAATACGCGACTCAAAAGGTAAAAAAATTACGACCTAATACCCAATAGGATTTTCTCCAAACACTTTACTACAACTCTGAGCCAACAACAAAGTTTAAAAACTCTTGCAAACCTAAGCATTCACTCTAACCTTTATTGCAACCAGCCATAGGCTGTTGTGACTGCTTCAAGTTAATTTTAACTTGAAAAATACACCTCGAGTTTATAACCTCTTGCAACCCTAAGGATTAACTCTAACCTTTATAGCAACATGCCACAAGTTATTGCGACTACTTTAAGTTAACTCTAACTTGAAAGATAAAACTCAGATACCTAGTACAATTTGCTTCTAAGAAAGCTGAAAGGTGCAAACTCAAAATTCCTACTACACTTTGGACTAGAAATAAAAAAAGACATATAAAACTTTTTATAGAGCTGGTTCTTCAATCTGGTTCGTGAGCTTCAGGATCGTACTCTTAAATCTCACAGGAATTGCTCATAAAATACCTTGCTATTTTGCTCTCAATTCGTGCTTAACTTCAGTGTGCATCACCTGTAAAACAGAACACAACTGATATATATAGATTTAGTAAATAAAGATTAACTAGAGTTCTAATGCTTTACTCTTCTTTAGTGGAAGAGTTCTAGTTATCTTCAACTTCTAACTCCTTCCTTATCTTGGATAGAATTCTCTTCAAGTAAGGAGTCCTGCTCCTTATCAAATATGCAACCTTTTCGTTCAGGAATGATTAGAAATAAACACTTATATTTATTCCTTTCACATGCATGTCTTTTGCTTGATTCTGTCTGTCACCTGTGTACACTATCTATGGACCTGGTTCATGCATGTGTTCCTTTGTCAATCATCAAAACCAAAAGCGCTCATATCAACAAATTCCCCCTTTTTTATGTTGACAATCTCAGCGAACCTATTTCAACTCAGCTCAACAATAACACAATGTTAGAAAACTTTTCATTTAAAGTCAATCATCAAGAACCATGTTCATTAGGTTATAAATATCACATTCCAAAGCAAAGGCACACCTTATCATAGCAGGTCCATACCATGCACTAATATAACAATGCAACTGATTACATCCAAGAATATAGTATTGAACCTAGTCCTTGTATCTCACAATACTACTGAAGTACAATGGAAACTACTGAAATAATAAATAAGTATAGTGATAAGAATGAGGATGAGAGACTACACACACTCAAGAAAGGAGATGAGGAGAAGCAGGCATTTTACTTAACAATATGCATAACCACTACAATGAAACAATGAACTATTTATCTTATGATTTCCTTGGTTCCTACATGCACAGTGCACTTGCTCTCTTTTCAGACATTTTACTCAACAATATGCATATCATATATGGTGTATCTTGATTGATGTGGCGGAGTGTTTATCCTTTTATTAATCACTTTTAACGTTAGATCTCCTTTAACACAATTGGTTTTGATAAAGCCAAATGGGTACATGACAGAAGATGCACCCTTTTCAGGAGTTTGCATGTATTAGAAAAATAGCAGCCCCGCGTACAAAGTATTCTATGGCTATGTGAAAAGACCGCATCCCGAGCGGTGGGAGTTTGCATGTATGAATTAGCATATTTTTCCTCAGCGCATTACAATGTTAGAATATATAGTCCTCCAAAAGAACTATAGATGGAATTCTAAGATATGCATACCTTTGCATCAAAATGCCAAAAAAGAGGAATGGTCATGTCGAATCAATGACTAATGTTTAATACTCCCTCTAATTCAATTTAGATGACATATTTTTCTTATTAGTATGTTTCAAAAAGAATAACGTAATTACATATTTAAAATAATTTAATTTTAACTTTTTATTCTACCCACTTTACCATTAATAAGAAGCTTTTATAACCACACAAATTCATGGACCCACTAAGCTTTTGTCCCTAAACCTTTTAGCACCACATGTTTCAAAAGTCTTTTTTTTCTTCTTAAATTTTGTTTCAAGCCAAATTACATCATATAAATTGAAACAGGGGGAGTAGGTCGTTTCGATGGGCCTACCAAATTTTAGGCGAATTAGAGTCTGTCGCACGAATTCATGAAGATGCGCGAATATTAGTACACAAAATATTAAAAATCGTCCTTAATTCTTATTTATATCCCTAAAATGCCAAAATATGGGAAACATTCATGGCGAAATAATGATTATTGTTTATTGATCGTTTCATATGGGGCCAACAAATTTAGGTTATTCTGAGATCGTCATGAAGATGTCGTGGATATTAGCACACGAAAAATTAGAAAACGTCCTGAATTTCTGTTTTCTGGCCCTAAAATGTCAAAATATGAGGAACGGTTATGACAAAACAATGACTATTATTTATTAGGTCATTTCTAATGGCCCCCAAAATTTTTAGGAAATTTATTTACCGTAAAAATGGTAATAACAATTAAATTTGTTGATGGGACTCTAAAAATAAGTGATCTATTTTTATGCTAGTTGTGGAGCAGTTGATGCTCTGTGTGTGTAGTTTGAGGGTGAGACACGAGCTAAAGTAAAGCAGTAATTGAACCGAGAGATAACCATTCGGGGCCTCGAGCTGGTCGAGTTGGGGCCTCGAGGTCGAGTCTCGAGCTATCGGGGGAAATCGGGGAAGGGCTAACAAATGCAATAATATTAAAAGAGGCTCTTTATAGCCAATGATAAGCAATAAATATAGAATAAGTTTGAAAATAACAAGATAGAACAACAATGTCGAGAGAGAGTCTTAGAGAGAAAGAGAGAGAATTATTATTTATTTCATGTAGAACCTTTGGAGCAACATCATTCCCCTACAAAATAGTAAAAATTTCCTTTATATAGAAGGGGGAGACTTATACGGTAAGGAATCCGTTAGCTGTAAAGGTGCGGAGATAGGACGGCTGAAATGATACCTCGAGTAGGGATTAGAATAGCCAGGCTATGCTTTTTCAGACTTAGCCACAATAGATTTAGCCGCATCTTGCGAACTCCTATTTCTGCTTTATCCCTGATCAATATCCTCCCGAGGCCAGGTGCCGATGGGCCCCAAGGGAGAAGACTCGAGCGTATTTTTGCAACCTGGAAACTTTGAATTGATCTTTCAAAATGCTTAAAAGATGGGAAATTGGACCCTTCGATTTTTCCGTATACACAATTGATAGATCCTTGCCTGAAATCAGAAGATGTCATGGACATTAGCACACGAAAAATTTGAAAACGTCTTGAATTCCTATTTTATGGCCCTAAACTACAAAAAATAAGAGACGATCGTGGTGAAATAATGACTATTGTTCATCAGATCGTTTTTTATGGCCCACAAAATTTTAGGTGATTCGGAGACTGTCGCTCAAATTTATGAACATGGCATGGACATTAGCACATAAAAAATTGATAAACGTCCTGAATTCTTGTTTTATGGCCCTAAATGCCAAAAAATGAGAATGATGAAGGTGAAGTAGTTACTATTATTCATTAAGTTGTTACTGATGGACCCACAAAATTTTAGGCAATTCAGAGCCCGTTGCCTGAATTCATGAAGATGGTGTGGTAATTAGCACATGAACAAATGGAAAACATCCTGAATTTCTGTTTTATAGTCCTAAAATACCAAAATATGAGGAACGGTCGTGGCGAAATAATGATTGTTGTTCGCTAGGTCATTTCGAAACGGGCATAAAATTTTAGGCGATTCGGAGATCCGCGCCCGAATTCATGAAGATATCGTGGACATTAGCGCGCGAAAAATTGAAAAACGTCTTGAATTCCTATTTTGTGGCCCTAAAATACTAGAAAAATGAGGAATGTTCATGGAAAAGTAATGACTATTATTCATTAGATTGTTTCTGATGAGTCCATAAAGTTTTAGGCGAATCAGAGCCCATCGCCTAAATTCATGAAGATGGCATGGACATTAACACACAAAAATTAGAAATCATCCTGAATTCCCTTTTTATGACCCAAATATACCAAAAAATAAGGAGCATCCATTGCGAAGTAATGACTATTATTCATTAACTCGTTTCTGATGGACTCACAAAATTTTAGGAGATTTGGAGCTTGTTGCCCAAATGCATGAAGATGGTGTGAACATTAGCACAAGAAAAATTAAAAATCGTCATGAATTCCTGTTTTATGGCCCTAAAATAGCAAAAATATGAGGAACAGTCATGACGAAGCAATGAATATGTTCATTAGGTCGTTTATGATGGTCCACAAAATTTTAGATGATTTATAGCCCGTCGCTAGAATTCATGAAGATGTAACTAATAGCACGTGAAAAATTGAAATCGTCCTAAATTCATATTTTATGGTCCTAAAATATCAAAAAAATGAGAAACAGTTATGGCGAATCGATGAGTATTATTCATTAGGTCGTTTTTTTATGGGCCCATAAAATTTTAGGTAATTTGAAAACTATCACCCGAATTCACGAAGATAGAGCGGAGATTAGCACTCGTTATTTATTACGATTAAGTGATGCTCTGAGAGAAAAGTCATGATTGTTACTTATAAAAGGTGTATGTATATTATAAGAACGCGTGTCATCTATTATTAGATTGACATAAATACCTAGTGAACTAGTTTCGTGGGAAAATGATCTTTTATAATTAATACTAACAATTTAAATAGAAAATAGACCCTAACAAGATATGTTCTATTTGTCGATTTCCTAGGTTATTATTACATATATCATGTGTAATGGTGGCAAAATGGATATAAATAAAATATTTATCTATCTATATTATTCATTAAAAATGGACTGAATAATGAACTTTTTAAAAACGGGTTAGATACGAAAAAGAACCATATTATCCATTTAGAAAATGGATAATCAATGGATAACTAATGGGTTAAGCTTTTACATTTGTAAAGTCTCAAATTTGGGGTTCCTCGAGTTTGAAAAAATAGGAATTCTCTCAAAAGTGATCATATTCAATAAGTCATGAATATTCGCCAATTAACTTATTTTTTATCCATATGAAATATGGTTCGAGTTGAATAATTTATTCGTTTTTGCATTATCCATTTTAAAGCCGTTTTATATCTAATTCCGTCCGCCCGTTTGCCACCCTACTCATGTGAAAAGGGTTATATAATTGGCGAGCATTTGTAATGGGCATAAAACCAATCTCCTCCTTTGGGACAACCTTCTTTTCAACCTCAACCTTCACACAAATATGTCTCTAAAATTGAACTTCACCGTCTCCTCCCCCCCAAAAAAAATTTGGAAAAAGAAGCACTAATTCATATTTAAATTGTTGGTTTAGGAACAATAAAGTAACACATCATCATGAAACCTACAATTTATTAAGAATTTTCATTTTTCCAAATTAAGCAAGTGGCGTGTGTGTCTGTTCATGATTGGCGTCATACAAGTATTCTCTGTTTTCCTTGTTCATTCTTTTCAACTTTTGGTTTCTAAATAAAGTTTTAAGACAAAACTATCCCAAACATATTATACGTATAAATTTGTATTTTGCCTTTTCTTTGATTACACCTCCCCCTTATCAAAGAAAATGTAACTGAAGCAGTCAACTTGTAAATCGTCATGTCCTATGTTTCCCTCTTCTAACTTCTTATTTATGCCCTAAAATTATAATAAGAAGAATGAATCAAAATAGCCACCTACTTACTTTAATAAATTAAAAATAGCCGGCGAATATATAATTTATGAATAATATATGTACAATTGTGTATAATCAATATATAATTTATGTATACCGACTAAAAAAAGTAAATATTGCATCTAGCCGGCTATTTGAGCAACTGGATATAATCAATATATAATTAATTAATATAACGACTTGTTTTGCAAATAAAAAGATTTGGTATTTTTAATTGTTTGATTCTGTAATAAAATGATGAATAGGCCTAGAAGTGCAATCAAGCTCTTCTTAGTTTCAAAGTTAGTTGACATAATCAATAAAACATTTAAGTTTGTGTAATTACTAGCTGACTCTTGAATTAATATTTAATATAAAAGTGACAGATTTGCTAAGATAATGCAAATTGGTTAGTAATTCAACTTAATTAAGAGGGGACTAATATTTCTTCATATCTCTTACCTTTGAAAGTTTTTTTTTTTTTTTTTTTTTTGAGTTTTAAGCTGCCTATAATACACCAACATTTGACTTTTCATTACCATCATTAAAGCCTTGACACCTCGTGATACCAATCTGATACTTATCAAATTCAATTTCACTTTTTTTTTTGGGGATAATACATAAAATCCACCCCGTCCTATGACTCATTTGCCAACTACACACATTTTCTTTTCGGGAGTCCTATTACCCTTCTGAACTATTTTAAAGTGTAATAAATACCACCTTAAGTGCTGACGTGGCATAGAGAGTGTGCACACTCTCTTAAAGGCAAATGGAAGATTAAGTAGCGGGTATCTTCACAAGCCTTTTGAGATCGACTGCTTCCTCAGTGTCTCTTGAAATGCCCAACTTAGTTTAAAAGAGATATTGGATATAGTAAAATAGATTCATCTTAAGTATGTGGATTTTCTAGTTCATGTGTTAGAAAATTGAAAATTAATCCAATGAATCATAGTCAATTTTCGTAGTTTTAAAATCCATCGAAAACTAATGACTGTCAAACTACAAAAATTGATACGGATAACTTACTTGTGTATCAATGTCATTTAACCTTAAGCACTCAAAGTAATCCATCGAATCTAGTAAAATCATGAGGAAATAGTTTGGAAAAGATTACTACCATCTTGATTTTGTACGTCGGTGCAGTTGAAAGCATTAGTACCAGTGGCACAATGGCAAGCAAAGGCTGCGGAATCTGGGTTGGATCCACATTAATATTTACCGTCCAATTAACTGAAAACCCGCCAGAAATGGCTGTTCTCAGAACTACAGGTGTATTTCACCACCTTGCACGCATCTGGTTGTTGATTTTTAAGGGGTATAACACTTTAAAATAGTTCAGAGGGGTAATAGGACCCCCGAAAAGAAAATGTGTGTAGTTGACAAATGGGTCATAAGATGGGATGAATTTTATGCATTATTCCTTTTTTTTTTAAGTATCTATTTGCTGGATGTAGTTATATTCCATCCCAAGTCAAAAGAATGTGTTCAAGTTCAAGATTGTTCATATATTCAACACTTATGTTATTTTTTACTATTGTTTCTTGCGGTTTCTCTTTTTATATTATTGTTGTGTTTATGTTTTCTTGAACGAATAATCTACTAAAACAACTTTTCTATCTTCACAAGCATATAAGGTCTACGTACACACTACGTTTCTAGACCCTATATATTATATGGAATTACATTAGGTGTATTGTTATTGTTATATTACTGAAAAGATAATTGTTGGTTGTCGTCCATAAAAATTGAGTTCAATAAACTAAAAAACAAAATAGATTACTTGTTACGACAGGTAAAAATACAACGAAATATAAAAAATCTTTATACTGTCGGTGCATCATCCAGCCATCCACAACCTACTTCTACCCCCATATCAATAATATTTCTTGAGATTAAGACATACAAGAAGAACAACCTAGAAAAGATGCTAAGAAAACAGACAACCCAGAAAAATACTCTTTGTGAGGACCCCATATTAAAAAGATTCCAAACAAACTCATATCATACTCCCGTCCATAACTTTAATGCCTTATACACACAAAATAAAAAGGGACATTTTCTTGAACCATATATGTCCTTTGTATAAGTCTTGAAATTCTTGTTAATTTTCCAACTTTACACTCTTTTCATGTATCATTCAACATTTCAAGAAATGCCATCTTCACAAAATGCAGCTAACAATTTCCAACCAAGTATTGCTGTTGTTATTGGTGTTCTCTCCATCATGTTTTGCTTAACATTTCTCCTCCTCCTCTACTCCAAATTCTGTCGTAGATCGCCTCCTCCTGTCCAAGCTACGCGAATTCAAGATGGTCTAATTCTACCAGTAACAAGAAGTTCCTCAGGTATCGATAAAACTATAATCGAATCACTTCCTTTCTTTCGATTCTCATTGCTCAAAGGTTCAAAAGATGGTCTTGAATGTGCTGTTTGTTTATCAAGATTCGAAGATGTAGAAATTCTTCGATTGTTACCAAAGTGCAAACATGCTTTTCACATTAACTGTATTGATCAATGGCTTGAAAAACATTCAAGTTGTCCACTTTGTAGACATAAAGTCAGTGCTGAAGACCATACATTGTTAACATATTCAAATAGTTTTAGATTTTTAAGGAATCAATCTGAGCTAAGAGAAGATTCCAACTTGGAACTTTATGTACAAAGAGAGGAAAATGGTAAGAACAGATCATCGAGATTCAGTATTGGGAGTGTTAGTTTCAAGAAATCTGAAAAGGGTGTTACAGAAGAAGAATTGCCAATTCAAGAAAACAATATATTTGATACAGAGGAACAAGACAGTGTGTTACTACATAAGTTCAATCATAGGATTATTGTGTCTGATGTTGTCTTAAAACATCGATGGAGCAACGTTAGTTCTTCGGATTTGATGTTTTTGAATACTGAAATGATAAATGATATGACAAGCAATAGATTTTCATCTTCAGAATCAAGAACCAATTTAGAAAGTACATCAAAAGTGTTGAGAAAAAATGAGAAAAGAGGCATGTCAGAAATTTTGATATGTCCAAGATTTGAAGAGTTCAATACTAGGAATTGTAATAGAGAGAATTTTGTTGTACCAAATAATGTTAAAGAGGAAAGGAGGAAGAGGATTTGGCTTCCAATTGCAAGACGAACAGTTCAATGGTTTGCTAATAGGGAAAGAATAAGGTATGTAGCTTGGGGATCGGATGCACGCGAAATTCCCGCTAATGGCTGAGATGTTCAGTGCACTCCCTTTCCCTTTGTGGGGGTCCCGCCCCTACGAGTGAGCAGAAAAGGGAGGAGGAAAGAGACCTCGGTGAACTATCATAATTAGTGAACAAGTGGAAATTTCGCTGCCCCATTACAGTATGAAGTACTGACGATACCGAGCGATAGGGCCTTGAGGCGAAGGATGAGAACGAGCGGAATCAATGTGTTCCAATTTCTGACCTTGTACCGACCGTCAAAACACAAAACAATCATCGGATATATAGTCTTTTTCGTTGGTATCCTCTTAATTGGTTAAGATTTTACTTTCAATGGTTAAATGGAAAATTGGAGTTTAATTTAGATAAGTGAGAATAAAATTGATCCTCTAGGTTGGATAAGTTAAAAAAATCCTCCATATGTATGATAATTTGAGTAAAAAAAGAAATAAACACTTTGAATTTTTTCTTGTACCTCTTTTTTTTCATTTTTTGTGACATTTGCTTTATAGGGTTATTTCTTAGTTAGATTTCTTTGTATAACCAATATAATTAAGTTTATTAGGATCTCTTAAATTTGATCATACTTGACAAAAAAGCATTAATATATTTCTTACATCAAATCTCTAATTATTATATCAATATGTCTTAATTACATGTCCATTATATTGATTGAATAAGAGAAGGCAAAACCATATGAGCTACTCTGAAGATGGTCCCTTAAAAACGGAAAAATGACACAGCGTTCTAAAAATACTAATCGATTGTCGCCGTCGAATATAAATAGTTTCAGCCGCATGCGATCTTTGCCCTTAAAAAAAATTTAAGTTTCCAAAAGAAATTCATTATTTGCTGTTTTCAAAATTATTTTTTAGAAACATCATAAAATCTTTTTCAATCATTTGAGCTTTTGGTTTAACAACTACTGAAAAGACGCAATTAAAAATCTGTAACACCTTGTCCATTTCTATGACACACACGTATTTTTTTTTTTTTTTTTTTTTGTNGATATGACAAGCAATAGATTTTCATCTTCAGAATCAAGAACCAATTTAGAAAGTACATCAAAAGTGTTGAGAAAAAATGAGAAAAGAGGCATGTCAGAAATTTTGATATGTCCAAGATTTGAAGAGTTCAATACTAGGAATTGTAATAGAGAGAATTTTGTTGTACCAAATAATGTTAAAGAGGAAAGGAGGAAGAGGATTTGGCTTCCAATTGCAAGACGAACAGTTCAATGGTTTGCTAATAGGGAAAGAATAAGGTATGTAGCTTGGGGATCGGATGCACGCGAAATTCCCGCTAATGGCTGAGATGTTCAGTGCACTCCCTTTCCCTTTGTGGGGGTCCCGCCCCTACGAGTGAGCAGAAAAGGGAGGAGGAAAGAGACCTCGGTGAACTATCATAATTAGTGAACAAGTGGAAATTTCGCTGCCCCATTACAGTATGAAGTACTGACGATACCGAGCGATAGGGCCTTGAGGCGAAGGATGAGAACGAGCGGAATCAATGTGTTCCAATTTCTGACCTTGTACCGACCGTCAAAACACAAAACAATCATCGGATATATAGTCTTTTTCGTTGGTATCCTCTTAATTGGTTAAGATTTTACTTTCAATGGTTAAATGGAAAATTGGAGTTTAATTTAGATAAGTGAGAATAAAATTGATCCTCTAGGTTGGATAAGTTAAAAAAATCCTCCATATGTATGATAATTTGAGTAAAAAAAGAAATAAACACTTTGAATTTTTTCTTGTACCTCTTTTTTTTCATTTTTTGTGACATTTGCTTTATAGGGTTATTTCTTAGTTAGATTTCTTTGTATAACCAATATAATTAAGTTTATTAGGATCTCTTAAATTTGATCATACTTGACAAAAAAGCATTAATATATTTCTTACATCAAATCTCTAATTATTATATCAATATGTCTTAATTACATGTCCATTATATTGATTGAATAAGAGAAGGCAAAACCATATGAGCTACTCTGAAGATGGTCCCTTAAAAACGGAAAAATGACACAGCGTTCTAAAAATACTAATCGATTGTCGCCGTCGAATATAAATAGTTTCAGCCGCATGCGATCTTTGCCCTTAAAAAAAATTTAAGTTTCCAAAAGAAATTCATTATTTGCTGTTTTCAAAATTATTTTTTAGAAACATCATAAAATCTTTTTCAATCATTTGAGCTTTTGGTTTAACAACTACTGAAAAGACGCAATTAAAAATCTGTAACACCTTGTCCATTTCTATGACACACACGTATTTTTTTTTTTTTTTGTTGTTGTCTTTTATTTTTTCGTAGTTTTCTGGCTACCAAAAGGAATATTTTGATTTCTAAAATGCCAAATCCTGAATTTGGCAATTTTTTTTGTGTCTTCACCAGGGGATTTGATGATTCCTCCTGCCCCATGCAAGTAGGCAGAGTATCTTTTAATGTGAAAATTATTGCTGTTTGTACTGTCCATTATATTCAAAATTTCTCAATAATTGCCTTATATATTCGGAATAAAAATATATAAATGGCACTACATTGTACTAAATATTTACTCCTGTCTCAAATTATGTAATGTTGTTGATTTACATGAAGTTTGAAAAAACAAGAAAGATTTTAGAAATATATAAAGTCCAAAATAAGTTATAAATATTTATGTAGTCATCTCATTGAATGTAATTTTGAAAAACGTAAAAAAGATTATATAACAAATTTTCACAAAATAGTCCGTCTTGTTAAAAATACGCATCTAAATGATCAATAGAACACGAAGAGGATTGTATGGGTCGGAATTCGATCGTATAATAATCGACGATAAGCAAGGTTAATAAATGGCACGACCTCTCTTAATTAACGTCGTTTAAATACCCGACTGAGATGATCGTTAAGGTTATGGCCTGTTTATTACATCAGAGGCGACCTCTTAACGTGGGTCCTACCACTAATAGTCGGCTGGTACAGTTTATATCTATAAATACCAAGAAAGGAGACCTGCATAGGGGTTCCTCTCCTTCTCCATGAAAAAACAAAGAGCAAAACAAGGAGTGAGAATCAGAAATAAACCAGAAAAATGGAAGATCAGATACCAAGAATGGAATATGATTGTAAGGCTCTGAACCACCCTATGGGGAGGCAGACCATCCTATTATCATCAATAAAGATCATCCATATTTTCGGTTATTAAAAGAACTACTTTTAATTACCGTCTCCTTTATTTGATTCTCGATATATTACGACTTGCTATGATTGGCCCTCAACCTACATGTATTGTTTTGCGTTCATAAAGTAATCCACAAATTTTGAATCAAACAATTTGGCGCCGTCTGTGGGGATTTCCTAGCAAGATCGCGTAGCTCTTCCTGAAATCAAAAGCAAAAGGGGAACGTCGGAAAAGGGAAAAACAACCCAACTAGAGCAAGCCTGCTCCCTCTCACCCACACACTTGGAAAATCAGGCCATGCGCCTTCGCCAACTAATTCAACAACAGTTGAACCCGGACTCGGGCTATGCGCCCTTGCCTCCAAAAAATCAACAAAGTTCAACAACAGTTGAACTAGGAATCAGGCCATGCGTCTTCGCCAACTAATTCAACTACAGTTGAACCCGGACTCGGGCTATGCGCCCTCGCCTCCAAAAAATCAACAAAGTTCAACAACACTTGAACTAGGACTCAGGCCATGCGCCTTCGCCAACTAATTCAACTACGGTTGAACCCGGACTCGGTCTATGCGCCCTCGCCTCCAAAAAATCAACAAACTTCAACAACAGTTGAACTAGGACTCAGGCCATGCGCCTTCGCCAACTAATTCAACTATGGTTGAACTCGGATTCGGGCTATGCGCCCTCGCCTCCAAAAAACCAACAAAGTTCAACAACAGTTGAACTAGGACTCATGCCATGCGCTTTCGCCAACTAATTCAACTAAGGTTGAACCCGGACTCGGGCTATACGCCCTCGCCTCCAAAAAACCAACAAAGTTCAACAACAGTTGAACTAGGACTCAGGCCATGCGCCTTCGCCAACTAATTCAACTACGGTTGAACTCGGATTCGGGCTATGCGCCCTCGCCTCCAAAAACCCAACAAAGTTCAACAACAGTTGAACTAGGACTCAGGCCATGCGCCTTCGCCAACTAATTCAACTACGGTTGAACTCGGACTCGGGCCATGTGCCCTCGCCTCCAAAAAATCAACAAAGTTCAACAACAGTTGAACTAGGACTCAGGCCATGCGCCTTCGCCAATTCAACTACGGTTGAAATCGGACTCGGGCTATGCGCCTTCGCCTCCAAATAATCAACAAAGTTCAACAACAGTTGAACTGGGACTCAGGCCATGCGCCTTCGCCAACTAATTCAACTACGGTTGAACCCGGACTCGGGCTATGCGCCCTCGCCTCCAAAGAATCAAAAATGTTCAACAACAGTTGAACTGGGACTCAGACCATGCGCCTTCACCAACTAATTCAACTACGGTTGAACTCAGACTCGGGCTATATGCCCTCACCTTCCAGATAATTTAGTAAGTTCAATAACAGTTGAACGGGAATTCAGGCCGCGTGTCTCTGCCGGCAAACTCAAGTGTCGTCTAGCCGAAGCCCAAACGGAACCCCTCCACCTGCAAACTTGGCAAAAAAGCCAATCAAATTGAGTCACGGGTCAAGCACCCTCGCCGGCCAAGTAAGTACGTCCAACTCTGACTAAAAGTAGAGGTAGGTAAAGTTCGGCCCCGACTCGACCACCCCAAGTCAAGAAGGGAGAAGCCGCCAATGCCCGAAAATTGATACGCCTACCGAAGTCGAATATCAAAATCAAACCGCCCCCTCAAACGCGGGCAAAACAAACACTAAACAGATGGCAAAAGGCAAATTCCTTCTTATTCATAAAATGATCACGGGTTGTGCTTGCTTACATCCGGTCAAGTACCGGCCAATAAAAAAAAGAAAAGCAAAGCAACAGCAACCAACAAGACAACAAACGCCAAACGGCGAGGAAAAGACGAAAAAAGGAAAAGAGGAAGAAGCTATTTTTTTCATTCGACGCCATCTGCATCGCCGTCTGCACCAACCACATTGTCACCCGCGCCATCTACACCGCCGCGCGCACCATTCACACCGTCATCGGCTCCCTCCAAGCTCCCGCCAGCACCGTCATCAACCCTTGGCATTGCGGCATCGAAACCACACTCCATACGGGCCTCCCGCGCCGTTTGGCACGCCCTCTCGAAAGTGGCCTCAGACACAATGCCGGCCTCGAACAAATTTTTATATACATCCCGCTGGGCCTCAGCATAGACCCAAATTTCGCGGGTCTGGCCTGAAAAAGCGGACTGCTCCTGGAGGCGCCTGTTCTCTTCTTCTAAGATTGCAATCTGCCCCGCCGCATCCTGAGCACCCCGCTCAAGGACCCTAATCCGCTCTTCAAGACTTCCCTCTCTGAAGGCAGCGGCGGCTCTTACCAACGACAATTGGGACTCTCCAGCGCGGACAGCCCCCTGCAACTCATCAACTCGGGCCGAGGCATCAGCCAATTGGTGCTTTAAGGCCGCAACCTCCCCTTCCAGCGCGGCCACTTTCCCCCTCCACTCCGATGTGAATTCCGTCACCTTGGTCAAACACAGGCGCTCGCACTCAACCGAGGCCCTCCTTCCGGCCTCAAGCTCCTCATCCTTTCGACGTAACTGATCCTCCAAAGCCCTCACACGATCAAACGCGTGTTGCGCCTGAAGTTCCCTCCTCGCCAACTCTTCAACCAAAGTCCGGCTACGGGGATCATTCCTTATGCGCACACGCATCTCCCTGCACCTGTCTCGACAACGACAAAACTTGTCAAGCATCCGCAAAAATACCCCCGAGCGAACGTTGGCTCGACGGAGGCTCTCCACCTGCAACAAAAAAGCCTGCAAAACGAGAGACAACAGTTCAGGCAAGAAATAAAAATAGGACAAAAAGAAAGCAAATAAGCCTCCATCTTTGAACACATACCCTCATTACCATCACGGCCACCTCATTCATCAGGCCGACGTCCGTAACGTCCCTCAACGACTCATTCTCTATCGCCGAACACAGCTTCCCAAACTGCGACACCAGACCCGAGTCCAGTAGCAGCAAATTCGAATTCGCAGGAACCTCAATGAGGCGCGGCCTCCCCTCCGGGTGGACAGTTACGCTTGTGACCCCTCTCGGAACATGCGGACATCCTCAGAATCCAAATCTGAGTCGGATCCAGACCCATCCCCTGTAGCCCCCCCTTCCGCTGCCTCCGTCTAGGGGGTACTCGACCCGCCGATCTCCACAATCACCCGGGGAGTCTCCCCTATCTCGACCATATGGGTCGAAGACTGGGCCATTGGGGCTTCCTTCTCAATCCAAGCGGATCTGAGCATCATTCGCCCTCGACCCGTCCTCAGGAGTATGTGCCGCAGCCGTACCCTCTCCCGCCTCTAAAGGAGGAGAATCCATATTAATTATGACAGGTGGCACATACGCGGCCATTGCGGGAGGAGCCGGAGTAAATAAAACCCTACGCCTAATCAAGGGCCTATCTTCCTCTTCACACGAAGATGAGCCATCTCGAGGGTGAACGACCCCCGACGGCCCTTCGTCCCTAAATAAAGGACGAGAGGGAGAAGGAGCCGCAAAAGATTCAACCGATGCAGTCCTCGGTACGCGGCATGGCGCCGGTGCCGCAAAGAATCTAGCGATCGCACCTGGCCACCGAAAGGCTAGTTGAGGAGCTCTGCCGCGATTCACTCTCCCCGCAACAGAAAGACGAGGTCAGCCAGAGAAGCTACTAAACCCTAAACTAAGCAAATCAAAAGAACAAACTTCTTACCCACGGCTTGCCCCCGACCGTGCTTCTCCAAAAAGGACGCCCACGTGCGAATCCCCTCGGTATGAGGAAGTACGGCTTCGAGCCACCCACGCATCCCAGCAAATAAAGCCGGTGGCGACCTCTCGGCTATGAAAGAAACGAAAAGACAATATTAACTTAAACACAGTAAAAGAAGAAAGAAGGAATGAAAATTGTTGTTTCGATAAAGATAACTCACGTCTATGGTTCCAAACCTCCGGGAACCCCGGAGAGGACTCCACCAAATGCTCGGTCGTGATATAAAAGAACTGCTTGAATGGACGAGGCTCAACCTTATCGTCCAATGCAGCCATTAGCCCCCTCGACCCGCGCCGGCTCGCCTGAAGCATGGTGCTTCGCACTCGTTGAGGAGCGTATAAGGCAAGCACGTGCTGCAGCATGACCGTCCTGCCGGCCAACTCCCCATATTTCAAAAACATCGCCAGGAGTTTGTACAGAGAGGGGGTGAGCTGGCCCGGGCATACCCTATAGTAACGGCAGAAGTCTACCACAAAAGTGGGAAGCGGAACCCTGAACCCCAGCTTGAAGGGGTACGCATAAAAAATGCAGTACCCTACGCGATCGGTGTGAACCCTCTCCTCATGCCGAGCAAGAACAATATCAGCATGAGTGGGTACAAACCACTGTTCCCGCAGTTGGGCCATGCCTATCTCCCCCATCAATGGGGCTTCATCCACGGGGTCCTCCCCTTCATCGGCGGTGAAATCTATCGCCGGACCTCCAGATATGGGGAGTATTTCGTCTACCGACGGAACCCTCTCAGCCTCAGTCTGCCCCTCTCCTCCCCCAGTGCCGGAGATGGCCCTTCAATCGCCGGAGGGTTGACCGGCAAACTAACTGGAAAAACTTCACGTGGAGAAGAGCTGGCCATCGCTCAGTTGTTAGAAGAATGAAAAACCAACTTTGATGGAAGATGACGAAGCTTATCGCGATCAAGAAAAGAGACAATGAATTTGCAGAAGGCAAGAGCTCCAGAATCTCTCAGACAAACAGTAGTGTACCAAGAAACTGATATCCCAAATCGCCTTTATAGGCAACATAAATGATTTTGGGAAAACCGATGGATATCATTAACTGCATATCCAACCGTAAAAAACGGTTCGATTCTGCCAAGACAGGCGTGGCCACGACCAGCATCATAAAGTGCCTACTCGACCGCAGTCGTCACCTCGCTAATCGGAGTAAGCGTAGAGTCTTGTCAATAAGGGCGGAATATACCCTGCGCCCTCAAAACTCTGAACAAACCGTTTACACCGTATTCGTATACGCCGCATACGGTTTACCTCCCGCCGCCGATGACGCCTGCACGACCAAAGCGAAGCCTTGAACTAGAACGAGACCGAATTCTGGTCCCTCCATAGTCGTGTTGAAGGCACCATACGTCCTCATGACGGGGGGGGGGGAATCACC